>CAUYPK010044585.1:0-15763 GCA_963574355.1 Loris lydekkerianus
ATTTAAGTCAAGCAGCCTTCCTAATTTTTATGCATCTCTCACCTCTGAGACATATCCTAATCTCAGGAACCATGCACTCAAAATGGCAACCATCTTTGGCAGCACTTATGTCTGTGAACAGACTTTTTCCAGAATGAAACATCTGAAATCTCCAACCATATCTAGACTAACTGATACACACTTTCATCACTTGTTATGACTAGCAGTGACAAATATGGAACCGGACATTGACCATCTCATTAGCCAAAAGCAGGCCCATTGTTCCCATTGAAATACTGGTAAGTTTGTTGATTTAACTTTACTTGTTCTTCATTTTAAATATTGTATTTGTTCCCATTTTGTTTTTTTACTTCAAAATAAGATATGTGCAGTGTGCATAGGAATTTGTTCATAGTTATTTTTTTAAACTATAGTCCGGCCCTCCAACGGTCTGAGGGACAGTGAACTGGCCCCCTGTTTAAAAAGTTTGAGGACCCCTCATCTATATTTTCAATATCTTTATTTTTGAGATATTTATTTAGTTATGTTTCTGTACCCTTAACACCCCAACAGAATACTGAAAAGGGGGATATCGTACACTGAGTTTTATGCTCCTTTTTTAAATACATATACACACTCAGTTTTAAAAGCAAATTTGGTAGTGCCAACTCTAAGTAGGCACCGTTTAAAAAAACAGCTGTGGCCAGGCGCGTTGGCTCACACCTGAGATCTTAGCACTCTGGGAAGCCGAGGCAGGTGGATTGCTTGAGCTCAAGAGTTTGAGGTTGCTGTGAGCTATGATGATTCCATGACACTCTATCCAGGGCAACAGAGTATGACTCTATCTCAAAAAAAATAAATAAAATAAAATAGAGAGTTGCCATTACCTAGGAGTGTTTAAAACCTCTTGATCACAGATTACTGTTTTAAATTAATGACCAAGAATATCTGATTGCATAATAAATAGATTTTTATATTTCTTTATATATTTTATTTATTTGTTTCGGTTTGTTTGTTTTTTTGGCCGGGGCTGGGTTTGAACCCTCCCCCTCCAGCATATGGGGCCGGTGCCCTACTCCTTTGACCCACGGGTGCTGTACATTTTACATTTCTTTATATTTATTTTCTTTTTATAACTTTAATTATATAATTCCTTTTCATAAAAACCTATGTGGAATTTTGCTATTCTCACATATATTTCTAAATTTGCCTTCCTTCCACTAAACAGATAGTCTAAAGGAGAACTTAATTGAGATAATTGGAGAAACAGGTAATGTAGAAAAAGAAAAAATAATTTTGTTTTGCTTATAGGCTGTTTTTAATGGTGACACCAGCTGGATTTGATTAATTTGCTACAAGAATAGAACAGTTCACGGAACATAGCGGAGACATCATCTTCTCTATGTAGACATAGGGAAATGGCAGCCAATGGTGCATTAATAAAATTTTAGATTTATTTACCTAAAAAAAGCTTGGGGGTTGGGACCACATGCAAATTTGCAAGCCACCAAAAGCACTGGAGAGAAATAAAATGATAGCAACAGCACACCAAGAAGTTTCAATTAAATATAAAGCCACGAGTGCGATGTAATGGGGATTTCCTTCCAGGGCCAAGAAGGAGGCCTCTTGCCCTGTCAGGGCTATGCCTTCCTGTGGCTTATGTGCGAACAGCTTCATGCTGAGGGTCTCACAGTCACTCTTTACATCAAAGCTGTCAGTCAGTCTATTCCAGCGACTTTAAAGCAAGTTAAATAAACACCCATCAGGGAAAAGAGGGAAAGTGGTTGAGAAAAATGCAGAGTGTTTGGAACAAAGAGAAAGAGCAGATATTACAGAGAGTCACCTCATCCACCCCATGTGGCACAGCCAGGGACGTGACTTTCTGAAGTTTCTCAGAACCAGGTTGTGGTGAACACAATGACACACGGCCCACATTACCTTTCAAGAAAGGACTTGCTGCCCAGCTGTGGGGGATGTGGTCATAGGTGACAGCCTCCAAATGGCAGCTCTTTCAGGGTCAGCCTCACCCTCATAGAACAGCTTTGCCCAAAATGCCTTGTCCTTCGCAGGATGGCCTGAAAATTGGTTATCCAATGACCAAAGAAGACAGGATTATAAAGGCTTGGCCATTAATGTACACAGTATGATTCCAGGTACCAAAACAAAATTTAAAAAAATAGAAAAAGAATATGAAATAAAGAAATAGGATAAAAGAATAAAATATAGGTTGGGCAAAGTAGCTTATGCCTATAATCCTAGCATTCTGGGAGGCCAAGGCGAGTGGACTGCCTGAGCTCACAGGTTTGAGACCAGCCTGAGCCAGAGTGAGACCACATCTCTAAAAACAGCCAGGTGTTGTGGTGGGTGCCTGTAGTCCCAGCTACTAGGCAGGCTGAGACAAGAGAATCACTTGCACCCAAGAGTTTGAGGTTGCTGTGAGCTATGATGCCACAGCACTCTGCCAGAGTGACGAAGTGAGACTCTGTCTTAAAAAAAAAAAATGAATTTATAACAAATGAGTAAAATATATAAGGACTGCAAAAATTAGTAAGGAAGATAACAATATTTGAAGATATGAAAAGACCAGTTGTGATAGTGTTGTAATCATGTGAATATTTTTTCCAAAATTATGCACAAATTTAATGTAATTCTAATCAAGTTTCCAAAGGGTTTAGGACATTGACAAAAACAGTCTGAATTTCACCCAAAAGAGAAAACAGACAGTAATAGCTGCAGTATTTTGAAAAACAAGTTTGAGGAATTGAATTGCCAGATTTTAAAATGTAATGAAAAAATATTAAGAACAATGTGTGCTATGGGCAGAAAAAACAAATGATATAATAACAAGAAATGGTAAGAGACAGAAACAGACCCATGTATACATCAAAATTTAGTACAAAAATCTTATGAGTGTGAAATTTTGATAGGGCTCAGAATAGACAGCTTATTTCTACTTTACATTGTATTGACTGACTACAGTAACTGAACTGGGGCTGGAGGTTCCAAGATGGCTTTGATCACTGGATTGGGTGGGGACTCTCTGGATGGGGTGGGAACTCTATGGATTGGATGGGTACTGGCTGCACCTCTTTGTCTCTCTCTGTCTCTCTTCCCCACCAACTTTTAGTGGACTCTCACCATTCAGTAATTCCTTGTGAGTTTCTTACATGATTGCTGTCCTCAAGAAGAATAACCATAATAAAAGCCCACCAGCCCATAAATGGCACAGCACAACTGCAACCGCATTCTACTGGACAAAGCAAGTCACAGCAGCCCAGATTCACAAAAAAAGGCAAGTAGACTCTTGATTAGAGGAGTTTCATGTGTATACATGGACAGGAGGAATTATTCACATCCATCTCTACAGACAACCTACCAGAATAAAGTTTGTTATCATAATGATAAATACACACACATACACACACACACACACATATATATCCAAGCTCAGTTGGTTTTACAGACTAATCCCACCAAATATTCCTTTTCAGAGATAGAAAAGTAAGGAATGATTTCCAACTCATTTTATGATCTTTGCATAATGATTCTAAAAATCATCCCAACGCATTATAAGGAGAAGAAGCCATAAATTTAAAAGTGCTAAAATAAATAAATAAATAAAAGTGCTTAAAGAAAATATTAACTTGAATCCAGTAAAATAAGTAATACATTGAGTCCAATTTCAGATGAGTTCACTTCAAAAAACCTAATTAGTATAATTTAACCACTTTAGCAAAACAAGAGGAAAGAAATGAACATTTCCATGGATGGAGGAAATGGATTTTTTTATTATTTAAAAATAATTCATGCTTTTAAAGAACTCTTAGCAAATAGAAATAAAAGTGAACTTCCTCAACCTGATAAACAGAATCTACTGAAAGCTTATTAACAGTCACCCCAAATGACAAGAAGTTAGAGAATTCCCTTTGAAAACAGGAACATGATAAAGATACCCACAATACTTCTATTCAACATTGTCCCAGGAGCTCTAGCCAGAGGTTAAGCAAAGAAAAAAAGACAAGTGGCATGCAGGTTGGAAGGAAAACACAAAACAATAATTACCGTATATACTTGAGTATAAGCCAAGTTTTTTCGGCACAAAATTTGTGCCGAGTTCGGGTTTTTCAGCACAAATTTTGTGCTGAAAAAACTCGGCTTATACTCAAGTATATACAGTATTTCCTGACATATTATTTTCTTCTTGGAAATTCCAAGAAACTCTTCAAATAAACTGCCAGAGCAAACAACATGGGTTAAAAAGATGTCGACCTTTAAGGTGTATGTAGTTCAGCAGCTAGGGTGCCGGCCACATACACCAGGGCTGGCGGGTTCAAACCCAGCCCAAGCCTGCCAAACAACAATGACAACTACAGTGACGAAAACAACAAAATAGCTGGGCATTGTGGTGGGCACCTGTAGTCTCAGGTACTTTGAAGGCTGAGGCAAGAGAATTGCTTAAGCCCAGGAGTTTGAGGTTGCTGTGAGCTGTGACACGACAGCACTCCACCAAGGGTGACCTAGTGAGACTCTGTCTCAAAAAAAAAAAAAAAATTGTTGGATAAAAGGTTACTATATATATGAATAATCCAATGAAGTTGGTATGGACCATTCATAAATGACAACATAAAAATTAGTCATTACATATTAAAAATAAAACATTTGAATCCAGATGTCTACTTGTGAACTCATGTTAATTTTTACAACGAAACCATTGGACTATTAGAAATCACAGATGAATCTTAGGAAAATGGAGAAGAGATGTTTGCAAATGTAAAAACCCATGGAAGGAGTCATAAAGAAAATAATTGATCAGTTAGACTCCCTAAAATATATTAAATGATACAAAAAGTTTAACACTGGCTGGAAAAAATAGCCACAAATAAGACAAGACATACTTGTATACTCATCTATACAACTTGTATACTTACTATATACAATACTTGTATACTTACTTGTATATACTTGTATACTCACTACACAAGGCACACTTGTATACTCATCCTCAGTATATGTGGGCCTTGGTTCTGAGGTCTCTGCAAATACTCAAATCGGCACATACTCAAGTTCCATAGTTGACTCTGTGGAACCCACGTGTATCTGAAAAGTTCACCCTCTATTTGAACAGGTTTTGCATCCCATGCACACTGTATTTTCAATCTGCACATTTGGTTGGGGGAAAAGAAAAAAAACACCTCCTACAGTAGACCTATACAGTTCAAAGCTGTGTTGTTTAAGGGGTGAAGACTTAAATCTTAAAACCCTTTAGAAAACCACTAATGCTCCAATAGAAATATTAGCAGAGAAATACAACCAAATAAAAAAAATCATGTAAGAAAACATCACTACTAAACATGTGAAAAAAAGTTGGGCCTCACCATAATAAAATAATTGCTTATTAAAATACAAGTGATATGCTGCATTTCAACTAGCAAATGACCACCAAGAAAATGTCATTTGTGTGCAACGAGACAGGTTGTTTCATACACCACCAGTAGGAGCTGAATGGTACAGAACCATTCTCCAGGCAATATTTATTTATCTAGCCTGATTTAGCAGTATCTATCGTACCAATTGCTTAACCAAATAGCGCTCTACCTGCCTATAGATCCCAAAGAAATAATTATGTGCATGTACAAAATTGCCTGCAATATTACTTAAACTGTAGAAATACTAGATATGTAACAAATGTGAACTTATGCTTCACCAATAACATTTCAAATTTTAATATGCTTGAAAACCCTTCTTCAAGGAAAATTTTATGCAGAAGCTCAATGTAAAAAATAGTTAAATCTGGAGCTCTGTTCGAAAAGTCCAAGGGGGCCTGGAGCCAATCAACCGAATGAACTCGTCTCAACTCCTGCTTTCCCCAAGCTCTTGGCACACCACTTTAACACGTGGCCCCCCAAGACACTCATCTCTATGATTCCCCAAGACAACATGGGGAAACTATGGAAAAAAAGGAAAACACTGATATATCAGACTACTGAATTCAGACTTTGAAAAATTTATAATCTTGGGTGGTGCCTGTGGCTCAATGGGTAGGGTGCCAGCCCCATATACTGAGGGTGGTGGGTTTGAATCCAGCCCTGGCCAAACTGCAACAACAAACAACAAAAATAAGAAAGAAAGAAAGAAAGAAAGAAAGAAAGAAAGAAATAAAGAAAGAAAGAAAGAAAGAAAGAAAGAAAATTTCATAATCCTGAGAGCAAAAGCTCCAGATATCACATAAAAATTAATAGGTAAAACTATGTTCTGTCTGATCCCAACCACATAAATTTATGTATGTAAAATTCCAGTGATTATCTTTGTTCTTTATAGTTATCTTATTTTTTTTTCTACTGAGACTGTATTTCTTTCCTAATTAAGAAAGAAATGGGGAATCACTAACATACAGTTTTCATTCAGGCCCATGAATTTATGCTAGAATTATTATATGCATCTGCAGAAAAAAAAATCTTGGAATTTTTAAGAAAATTTTATTAAAAATAGCTAAAGATCGCTCCAATAATCTACCTCTGAGACATTTATCTTCAGTGTTATTCAGGCACATCTGAAACCAATTACAGGCCCCCAACTGGCTTCGGGAACCTTTGTGCCTCCAGCCGTCCCCACAGCAAATTGCCTCAGCTGTGGTCGAAATCAAAATTTCTCAGTTGCCTTGGTTGACCTAAAAATGTTTTATGTAATTTGCCATTATCTGGAAGGGAAGCAGTTGTTAGAAAATAAATCTTTCTCGACTTTGTATTGTTAGAGTGGTGCCAGGAAATATTCATCATTTAGACACATACCAGAAGAAAAATAACAAGTATTTAGTAAATAAATGGAATCTCTAAACTAAATCCAAAGGAAAAATAGTCACTGTTAATCAATCTCTAGAGACATAAAGTGAAGGCTGGTTTGATTTTTAATCACTGAATACTAGAAACAGGCCATCTTTAATAACTGTATATACAGAAATAAGAGGGAAACTTTTATTTTTCCTTCCTCTTTCTAGGCAGGAGACATTTATCTAAAAATCTTCAAACGGTCTATGAAACTAGTGTATGGTGCCCTATGATCACATTAATGTACACAGCTATGATTTAATAAAAAATAAATAAAAATAAAAAAATAAAAATCTGCAAGATAAAGACATTGTATGAGGGGCTGGGAACAGAAATACATGCATAGTCAGGTTCAGGATAAAAACAGAAATGTAGGGGCCGCGCCTGTGGCTCAGTGAGTAGGACGCTAGCCCCACATACCCAGGGTGGTAGGTTCAAACTCAGCCCCAGCCAAACTGCAACAAAAAAAAAATAGCCGGGTGTTGCGGTGGGCGCCTGTAGTCCCAGCTACTTGGGAGGCTGAGGCAAGAGAATCACCTAAGCCCAGGAGTCAGAGGTTGCTGTGAGCTGTGACAGTACAGCACTCTACCAAGGGTGACAAAGTGAGACTGTGTCTCAAAAAAAAAGAAAAAACAAAGCAGAAATGTAAAGAAACAGCTATAGTTTATATAAGAGTGCTGTAGAAAAGGTGTTCGTAAGATGTTCTGGAAATTCAAAAGGGAAAGTCGCTGACCTTTTTTCCTAGGACTTTAGGAACCGGAGAAGAAAATTGTGAAGGGTCAATGGGAAGGAAGGATGGGAGCAGAAACTTCCAGTGCTTCTCAGGGGCAATGACAAGGAAGTACTACAATCCTTTCAAAATGGCAGAAACATCAGGGAAGTATATTCCATAAAAAGAAACTAACTGATCTAGCTTTACATTGACAATTGCTAGTCTCGAATGGGTCCTTAGAGCTTCCTGGCAATTCAACTGCATTTCTGCAGCTCGTTCACGGGTCCACTCTCTACAATGACCAGTTTGTCCCTTTTTCTCTCTCCTCTAATATCCCACGTGTCCTCCCTACCTCCTCTCTCAGACAGTAAGCCTGCTCTCCTTTTCACTGCGGAAACAGAAGCAATCAAAAAAGGTGTGGACACACACCAACCACCACTTCTCCTGACCACTGATGGGGTGTGCGCTCTTACATTCTCTGCTGAATGTGGCTATGGATGCCACACCCTCCACTTGTGCAAAAGGTCTCCTCCCTGTCAACTCAGGAACAACTCTGCTTCACCAATTATTCCCTCTTGCCCTTGAATCTTCCATTTTCCTCTCTCTGCTGAATCATTCGCATCAGCATACAAAAATGCTAGACAATCTTAAAATAAAGCTTCGCTTGACCCCATACTTCCTCCCAGCTACCATAACACACCTCTGCCTCTCTTTCTTATAAAACTTCATGGAAGGTTGCCTGTATATGTGGCTTCATTTCTACTCTTTCCTTTCTCTCTTGAGTGCATCTCTAGCAGGCATTCCTCCCAACCACTCGGCTAAAGTGACTTTCATAAACAACTTCAACCCACCTCCTCCACTTCACACCTCTATCCCACACACTCCTTGCACTCGCACCCTAGGACACACCATACAGTTATTTGCTCATTTCTTATCTATCTACTCAAACTGGCTGTGCACTCTAACCTCACTATCCCAAAGGCCCAGAACATTGTCCAGCATGTAACAGGTTTACCCAATAAATGTTTGTTAAATGGATGGGTAAGAGAAATCCATTAACATTCCCAAAATCATGGTATTATGGAGTCAGAGAAAAGAAATTCAAACTCCGATATTGCTAACTTTAAAATCATGTGCCCCAAATCTCCATACTACCAATGGGCCTCTAACAGGGGTGATGGGAAGAGATGGCATTATCATAAACAAAGTAAGGTTGACACCAGAAAAACAGACTTGGGATGGAGAGCTGTGAAATTGCTTAGCATTTTGCAAAATAAGCCTAGCATCAGAGAAATTGCCTGTTTGCTCAGAGGTGAGTAATCTGGCAGGCTTGGCTACATAGCACACAATTCAGAACGAGACATGGAACAGCCACAGCCTCTAAATGACCTAAGCAGATGTCACAACACTGGAGTTTATATAGAGGAGCTTAGCAGCTTCTCTCAGAGCCACAAAGTTTAAGGGGAGGTATTCCAGCCGCAGAAACTTAGAATCAACCAACTATGAGGAGGGTGCAGGAGGCAGCATGCCCCCACACACATTCGCACATCATTTTCAAACGCCATTGGACGAACTGGTGTAGTTTCATTTAGCCTTAGCAAGGCCCTCACCAGCTTTTCACACCTTAGCAGTCATTCTCCTACAGCACAGCAGAACATAAACCATGACAAGACAGTGACGATTTAGAACAAGAGGCAGAGGTCGTGCAGCTAAAACTAAGTTGATTCGGTGTCTCCTTTTTTTAAGAAGACAGATAACTCATATAGAAAGATATCCATAGAATCTCTCTATGCAAGTTTTTAAAACTGGCATTTAAAGAGGTCAAAGTTCTGGGAAAATATCTATTACATGGAAGACCTCAACCCCTCATCATGCTAGTGTACTTCTCCAAAGTACACTATGTACTTCTCACAAAGTACACTATCCATGATGGATAACTGGGATGCTAGTGTACTTCTCCAAAAAATACACAAGAGAATCAATAAATGGACTTAATTTTTGTGTTTGATTCATGTCAAAGGTATTACATACTCAAGAGTTAACACTTATCACAATGCTAGCATCGTGAAAGCAACACCAACAATTCAACACACCCTGGTATTGGCTAGTCCGGGGGGCAGGAGATTATTTACTTTATTAGTTCTCTGAGTTGCTAAATAAAGAAAACAGTTTTGTGAGCAACTAAGTATACATCTACCAAGTTAGAGGTTGGTTTTTCTAAGATTAGCAGTGTACGAGACTCAAAACTGGAAATAAACTAGCAGCACCAAAAAAAATTCCACAAACTGAGCTAACTCTGGAGACCAGAAAGAGGAAGAAATAAGGCTTACTATTAAAATTTTCAAAATTTTTCCACCTTCATTAGCGCTTCTGGTCTCAGATTTCCTGCTGGCTTTGCCGATGGTATATTAGAGCCTGTTTTTGTCACACATGTGAAGATTTATTTAACTTGAAAGTCCTCCCCAGTTCGTGTGGATTGAAACCATAACTAAATACCTTGTCACATGTTTCTTATTGTGGATAGGCATACACAGTCTCCAAAGAATAATTATTATTCCAGTGTAGAGATTTTGCCTAGACTTTCAAAAGAGAGACTGTGGTTCTTACGAAACAAAAAAACTTGTTTATGATTTTTCATCAGCAAAAGAATAGGGTTCCAAATTAAGACACGATAAATAGCTTATTCTCTGGAAAACAGGAAAATAAAGCATTTGAAAACTAATTTCTCTTTTCCTTTGTGCCAGATTCTAAGGTCTATGGTAAAAAAATATTATATATAAAAAGAAATCCTCTTTTCTATACTTAGTGCTCCAAATATCATATAAAATACTTTAGAAAGACAGAAATTTTTGCATTTGGGGGCAATGAAAGTGTTTCTCTGGTGTCATTAGAATCATCACTCTGGTCAAACCTTTAAAAATTCCCTACAATATGACATCCCAATACATGAAATTCAAGGTAATATAGTAGAACCTCCATAAGTTGACCACTGAAGGGACTGTAACACACTGGTCAACATACGGAGATGGTCAACATAAGGAACGAGGCTTCCTGTACTGATATGTACACGTGGTGCATGTCAGATCTGTGAAAATTAAAGACATGGTCAGGGTGGAGAGGTGGTCAACTATGGAGGTTCTACTATACCTTAAAATAGTTAAGACTGTAGGCTCTAGGGCAGTGATTTTCAACAGGTGTGCCGTGAAAAAAAAAATTTTTTTTTTTTGAGACAGAGTCTCAAGCTGTCACCCTCAGTAGAGTGTCATGGCATCACAGCTCATAGCAACCCCAAACTCTTGGGCTTAAGCAATTCTCTTGCCTCAGCCTCCCAAGTAGCTGGACAACAACACAACGCCCAGCTATTTTGTTGTTGTTGTTGTTGTTATCATTGTTGTTTGGCAGGCCTGGGGTGGATTCAAACCTGCCAGCTCTGGTATATGTGGCTAGTGCCCTAGCCACTGAGCTATAGGCACTGAGCCTGATATGAAAATTTTTAAAGATCATTAATTAATATTTTCAAAAGAAGTTCAAAGCATAGTAAGTATGTTCTTTATTTTAGTCTTTTTTTAATCAACATCATTTAAGTGTGTGTGGAAATTTACAGATTAAGTGTGTTGTGAGATTAAAAAAAAAAAAAAAAAAAGACTGAAAAATGCTTCTCTAAGGTCAAACAGACTTGAGTTTGAATTCTCCATTCTGCCTACCATCCTAATGACTTTGAGCTATTAACGTCTATGAATGTCAGTGTTCTCATCTGCAAAGTGAGATAAAAGTACGAAGTCCAACAGTTAAGTTTGTGAAGTAGTCCTAGAAAAAGTGCTACATACCTCATTGCTGAATAATATCACCATTGGCCATCTGGCGACTATAGTGATATTCAGCAATGAGGCACGTAGCACTTTTTCAAGGATAAGTTTGTGAACTAAACTCTCAGACCTGGTATAACCTGTTTCATAGGATAACTGAAAGAATTAAGTAAGATAAGACACGTAAACCACCTAACTCAGAGTAAATGCCCAAGCACTATCATCAGTGATTATGACTGTGATCACATCCTTGCTAAATATAGGTCTGATTTCTTTTTGCTAGCACCACTGGCCTGCCTGGCCCATGGTCACACAATGTTTCCTTCTGAAATATTTTATAATAGCCTTATGAAGTGATGAGTTTCAACCTAGATCTACATTCTTCAGAGACAAGAAATGTAATGGTTCCTCTCTATTCCCTTTGATCTAACCTCATTTCTTCCCAAATTTCAGAAACAATTAGAAAAAGAAAGAATAAGAAAATTTGTTTACAAACAGGAGAATGTTTTTGAGGATTCATAATTTGGGAAGCAGAAGACTTAACTTTTGTGAGAGTTGAAATAGCAGTAACATACAATGAAATATGAAGAACACTCAGGCTGAGTGAGAAGAAACAAATCCTGATTTATATCAATCATGGGCATGATAAAATGAAAGGCTAGTCTAGCAGCTAATTTCTCCCCGTACAGATGCTTTTTGCATCTCTTTAAGACAAACTCCTTTCATGGGCTAGCTGTATTTGCAAAGCAACAGTGAAGAGAAAGCAAAATTAACCCACTGTATTATGAACCAAGAAATGATAACAACAAAGAAGGGAACAGCGACATTACTGGAAGACTGAAAAGTGGCCTTTAGATAAGTTCAGTGGATCCTGAACTACTTTATAGTCTTTACCCAAATCCTGCCCCAAAAAGAACCTTCAGTACCTTCTGTTTTCATATCAAGCTTGACAAACATGTTCTGTCAATTATTATCAATGACTGACCTTGACATTAGAAAATGTTATTTCTTCAAGCTAAAAAATCTCTGCAAAGCCCCTTCTTTGTTGTACTTCCTCATCCCCCATAATTACGCCCTTTCACCTCTGTTTCTTTCTTCTTTTTCTTCCTTTACTGCAGAATTTATAAAATCCTTTGAAACATGTTGATTCCAGATGTAGGTCCCAAGTGTCCTGTCATTTACTTCCTGTCCAAGCACTGAGCAGATGGAATTACATAAGTTCAACCATATGAAACCACCCTCCAATGCCTTCATTAAACTCCAGGATTTTAAAGAGTCTGCCTAGTTCCTGGCACAGGGACCTTTCCATACTTCCACCCCCAAAGCTGTAAATTACTACCTCATTAAACTCAATTGTAAATGATTAGGTGTCTGGAATGTACTTTCCTTTCCCCCCTCCCTCCCCCCGCAGCCTCCTTAGAGTAATTACTACATTGCAGGCCTCCTTACTTAACCCAGCACATTATTCAAGCAATTCAGTCATTGAGTGGCTCACTGAGGAGGAGGTTTTATTTTTGTTAGAGTATTAAAACTCCATTATCATTTAGTTCCAAAGGGAGAAGATTTGTGATCTTCATTTCCCATTGAGCAATCACTCTTTTAACAAGAGAAAGTTGTGATCAACAGGCCTTTCTCAAGAATTTGTTTTTTCCTTTTCCCACACAGGCGGTTGAAACTACAGAGCTTCTGCTTTTTCTGAGCATCAGTGAGATAATCTAACATTTCTACAAGCCTGCAATTGCTGCCAGTCATTTTAATAGGTAAAGATCATCTGGGAAATGTCTAAACTTTTGAGACAAAGAAAAATAAAGGGTAACACAGGTTTTTAATGCCTATTCACCTCATTCTGATTCTTTGATGATATTTGTTTAAAAAAAAAAAAAAACTTGAAGAGTCTGGAAAGGTCATGGGTACAGGGTTGGAGAGAAAGAAAGGGCAGGAGAGGCTGTCACATTGAATAAATAATCTAGCCTAAATTCCCAGCCTGGCTGCCATGATTTTAGCAAAAAAAGGTAAAACTAATATTCCCTAAGGGACAAAAGCTCAGAACATCAGTCCTCCTTCCTATGGAGGTTTTTACCTCTTTACTTGATTCATTAATTTGGAGTCATTATGTCTATTTCATTATGTCTATTTTGGGCTTCTCTGCCACTTGCTTCACTAGAGTCCATCAGTTGTGCTTCACTGTGTCTCTGGAAGATAGGTAAAAATACTGACTGATCAGAGGAAGAAAGAAAGTGAAGGCTGTCAGCAAAATGGTTTACCTGAGATCAAACAAATACTAGGCATACAATGTTGAAAGAGGTCCTCAGTGTTGAAAGCCTTTCACCATCTTTGAAAAAGACAGGAGAATGGGGCATCATTCATTCTTAACTTAGCCTGAGTATGTTGTTGGGTATTGTAGGTTGTTCGTAAGAAGATTCATGCTCCAACATGGATACCTTGGGAGGTCACTCTACCCAGGCTCTGTCCAAGTGGCGTAGGGGAGCATAGGCCTCTGCCCCGTGATGTACAGTTCCACAACATTGGAGATGAAGCTGGGCCTTAAGACTGCACCTGCATATTCCTACAACTGCCCAGAGTCCTGTGGACAATGACTGGGGAGATAAACCAAGCAGGAAACATGTACTGAAAAAAAAAAAAAAAGAAGAAGAAGAAGATTCATGCACATTTGGACGTGACACAGAAAGGGTGGACCAGGAGCTCATGTGTCCATTTGTCTACACTCATTGCCTGTGGAGAAAGAAATAGTACAGATGAACATTGCATCACAGATTGCTCTTTAACTGGGATAATTGGGTATAACTATAACTGGGTATAAATTGGAGAAAAGGGGCATAATTGGTCTTGGTTCCTGGCCTAGCACCTTGGAATAGATAGGACTGTAGGAAAGAAGCAAAGGAGCTATTTTCCTAGGCAAGTAGAGGAAGGTAGAGTCACCAAGGTGACAAAATGTGATACAGAGAAGGGAGGATACAGGCTCCCCCTTTTTGCCCACAATGTAGCACTGCTTTGGTTTGATGAGAACTGAAGGAATTGCAGTGTCATTCAGGCATGCCAAGGGTTAGAGGATTTGGAAAAGCATCTTCTGAGGTTGTCACTGACGTTGTCACGGTAGACTCTAAGGTACAATGATGCTCAGGAGATTTTATAAATGTCAGAGTAGGATGCACAGGATGAAAGAACATAAGCTAAAGTAAGACACCAGAGAAATATTTCAAAGACTTGGAAATATTCATTTTAGGCACTTCACACTTTGACTAATTTTTATCTCATTTTGAAATTATCACTTAAAAGCCCAAGAGTTTGAGGTCACTGTGACCTATGATGACACCACAGGTCTACCCAGGGCAATGCAGTGAGAGTCTCTCTCAAAAAGAGAGAGAGAGAGACAGAGAGAGAGAGAGAGAGAGAAGTTAAGAGAGCTCAAGAGTACAGCAAAGAAGCAGTAGAAACCCACTAGAGTGCAAACACCATGGGGAGGGGGGCTTCAAAGAAAAGAATAGAAAACACATTGCTCACACCAACACATTCCCCAATCAGGATCAGCTCAGAGCTAGGAGGGATTTTTCCCTGAGGGGAAAGGTAAGCAGGGCAACCCCAACACTCCTCATCACCACTGTGGACATGTGTAGGCTTCAACACTAAGGACCTCTGCAGTTTCAACCAGTGCTGAGTTCAATGAGGGAGCTACCCAGAGTGCCCCTACCCCCCAGAAGAAGTCCATGCAGTGTTCCATCCCTGGTTGAGCAGCCATAGCACCTTTCTGTCACTGGGGTCTTGCTGCCTCTATGCCCTACCACCTGATGACTGGGCCATCAGCACTCCACCATTCCTAGGCCTAAGTTGTTCCTGTTCCTTGGTCCCCTAGGGCCAAGCTGCTACAGAGCAAATCCATCTCCCTGGGCCCAAGTCATTGCTGCATTCTAACTCTTGGGGCCTGGGTCACTGTTGTGCCCCACCATTCCTGTGGTCTTACTGCCACAGAACCCATTCCTCCAGGGTTCTGTAGGAACCCTGTGTTATAGCACCCTACTTTCTCAGAAATTAAAGTCAATACTGCACTGGCCCCTACCCTGGAGCCTGAACCATCACAGCACTCCTTTATTCCTGGGACTATGATGGTGCTACACCCTGTACCCCACAGTCTGAGCTACTGCTATATCCCATCTTCCCAGGCTTAAGACACTGGGGCACGAAAAGTGTCACAGGATTGGATTAAAGATGGCGGCTGAGTAACAGCTTCCCTGCAACTGGGCACGGCAAGTCTGGGGAGACACGACTCCAGACATCTCTGCCCGGTGGGATCTGCCTATGATCATCCCTTTGAGGATACAGGGAGCAAGCAAGGGACTTCTGGACCACAGGAGGAGGACAAAAACAGTGGAAAACTGGCAAGTGGCTGCATGTGTTTGATCGACCTAATCATGCCGGCCACCGTG
>CAUYPK010044587.1:0-17142 GCA_963574355.1 Loris lydekkerianus
AGAAACTGGACCTCCCTTCCAGTGATAACAGAGGTCCTCACAGGAACTCACAAAGGCAGGCATGCAATGTGTAAAATGGTATCCTTAATATCTTTAACAAGACAGAGGGACTTTAACACTCCTTGGCTCTTACTATCTGAGGACGACTTTACTGAAGCATCTAGTCCAGGGGTGGCTCCCGGCCAAAATGAATTTCGGCTCTTTGCCTCTTATCATTATTTTGTATACTGTGGCTCTTTGCCAAGTTTGGATTTTGTTATGCTGCTTCTGAGGAGGGACCTCTAAGGAGCGATCTCCGAGTGCATAGTCGAACTTGTTCGCCACCCCTGGTCTCAAGTAAAATAATGTATAAGAAAAAAAATGTATCAGAAACTGAAAATATGGCTCAGTGCCCGTAGTACAGTGGTTATGGCCCACGCCCCATGCACAGAGGCTGGTGGGTTCCAACCCAGCCTGGGCCTGAGAAACAACAATAAAAACTGCAACAAAAAAAAATCTAGCTGTTGTGGTGGGTTCCCGTAGTTCCAGCTACTTGGCAGGCTGATGCAAGAAAATCTCTTAAGCCTAGGAGTTTAAGGTTGCTGTGAGCTGTGACATGACAGCACTCTACCTAGGACAACATAGTGAGACTGTCTCAAAAAAAGAAAAAAAATAAATAGCTATAATGATAATGTGTCATAGAACTTGGTAATTTCCATAAAAACATTATTATTATGTTTTGTTGACATGAAATGAATGGATAAACTGATATAGAGTGAACAAAAATTAGATAATAATTTTAAAGCAAGAACATGCCTGTAATCCCAGCACTCCAGGAATGTGAGGCAGGTGGATTGCCTGAGCTCACAGGCCAATACTAGCCTGAGCCAGAGCGAGGTGCTTTGGTGGGTGCCTGTAGTTACAGTACTCAGGGAGCTGAGGAAAGAGAATCTCTTGAGCCCAAGAGTATGAGGTTGCTGTAAACTATGACGCCACAGCACTCTACAGAGGGCAACAAATGAGACTGTCTGAAAAAACAAGAACAACAACAAAAAAGCAAGAACAATTTTGGCATTAAAAGATGAATGGGGTTTGAGTAGATAGAAAAATACAAAAATGTACTAAGGTAGAGAGAAAAGTACAAATAAATGCAGAGAAATCAGAATGCCTCAAGCATGTTAAGTTTGAATAAAGCAAGTCAGGCGAAGATTATTTAAAACCCTTTGCCTCAAAATTAAATTTGAAAAGTTTTACACTGACGTTTAACTTTCTAACACTGACGTTTTACCGTCTCCCTCCCTTGTGAGCCTAATAGTTGCACAGGTTTGTTTCTGTGTGCTGACTCTTGATGCTTCCTCAGTCCTTACAGCTGTTCCACTTGTGGTTTAAAATGCTGAAGTAAAAACTCATTTCAGTTCAAGTTGGGGGGAGGGGTAATGAGAAAGGGAGGGAGGGAGTGGAGTGCTCTCACTGAATGGACACCCGGTGGGGTGTTTGGTATATCTTTTGTGTGGGGGACCTAACAACAAGAAGGACTATACCTAACAAAATCAAATATTTACAGCTGGTTGTTTGTACCCTCACATTAACTTGAAATAAATTTACTTTAAAAAAATAATAAAATAAAATAAAATACTGAAATATTTCATCCCGTGGAGAGATTTACATTATGGATTCTCTGGAAGTTACCAGGCATAAAAGTGATGTAACTATGTAACTTTTGTTTTTTGTTTTTTTGTATTTATAAATGTATACAGTGAGCCTTATGTTATTGGAAAAAAGGATAGAATTATGAAATATCAAGAAAAGAAATGTGTTACTACCCATATAAGTCTTTGTAGCGGAGTTTACTTTGATAGTCAATTGCTGTATGTCTTTGTATAATTATTGAACACATTTTTTAATCCACTCTATTTTTGGCATTCATTTTTGTAAGATGAAAAATTACAATACAAAGCAATACAGTAATATTTTTGTGAATTTGACTTATGCAATACTTGCATGGTTTATTCATAAAGGTTATTAAAGACTGAGTAAGAAAGAGGGAATATTAATTTCCTATAGGCTGATTTTCTTTGCTACTATGTTTATGTTATAGAATTTTGCATTTGATTCAGGAAAAGTAATATTAGTACCTCAGAAGAGAACTAGCAGTTTGACAATTGTTGATGGCCGTTTGTAGATTATTTATGTGGATTACACGATTATAATTTCTTTTGTATTTTATAGTACTATGAAATAAGAAGAAAAATAAGCCCCTGTTTTTTCCCTTTTTGTAATACACCATCTGGCTTATTATTCTTCTGCCAAAATGCACAGGATTGGTGTATTTATTAAGAACATGAAAGCAAAACAGTCACCAAGTTATTACATACTGTGTTTATGTATGCTCCACATACCTTTGACCAGTAATTTTAGTTTTAGTTATTAATATCTTTATTGCTGTTATTTACCTTCATCCGAGAATTGAAAAATTTAATATTTAAAATTTACTAATTATGCTACTCATTAAAACTTCTAATAAAACATTTCCTGGAAAGATGCTGAAGGGGAGTCTCAGGGAAACTCCCTTTTCCCCTAGGTTCGTTGCTGAAAAGGTCAACTCACAGTTATGGTAGATTAATAAGAGAAAGGTTTATTTCCAAATACCATGCACCTGGGGGGAACCACAAGAATGATTTCCCAAAGTTTTAGTGATAGCCAATGGCTTTTAAAAATGCCTTTTAGAAGGGAGGGGGGAAAGAAACTGGAAAGTATATGTGCAGCAAGTGGTTGCTAAGAGGGATGAGTAGATGGAGGGAAACAGATTGATTAGTAAATTAACCTTAGTGACAGGTATTGTGCTTCAAATCACCTTAGGGCCAGGTCTATTAGCAGGTATAAGGTGTCTAGCAGCCCTGTAAGATTTTAGGTAGATAGAGGAAAGTCTTCATTCAGAGTTTCCTGATTATGAATAGCCTTTAATTCAAAATAATCTTTATACCAAACAATCATATTTTGGGGTGAAATTTTCTTAGTTTCTTCAGTATCTAAAGCTCTTAGTTCAAATAGAAAATTCAGGGCCTGGCACAGTGGCTCACACTTGTAATCCTAGCACTCTGGGAGGTGGAAATGGGTTGATTGCCTGAGCTCACAGGTTGGAGACCAGCCTCTGTAAGAGCAAGACCCTGCCTCTAAAAGGAGGTGGGCATTGTGGTAGGTGCCTGTAGTCCCAGCTACTAGGGAGGATGAAGCAAAAGAATCACTTAAGCCCAAGAGTCTGAGGTTGATGTGAGCTATAATGCCAGTGCACTCTACCAGGGGTGACAAAGCAAGACTCTATCTCAAAAAAAAAAAAAAAAAAAAAAAGAAAGAAAAAAAGAAAAAAAAGAAAGAAAGAAAGAAAAAAAAAATTTACCTGGGCACCAGTAGCTCATATCTGTAATCCTAGCACTCTGGGAGGCCAAGGTGGGTGGATTGCTTGAGCTCACCAGTTCAAGACCAACCTTTGCAAGAGTCAGACCCCGTCTCTAAATAGTGGGGCCTTGTAGGGGACTATGCCTGTAGTCCTAGCTACTCAGGAGGTTGAGGTGTTGGCTTAGGAGTTCCCCAGAGACAACACACTGCCAAACAAGCTGAATTCTAAAGAAAGTCCCTTTATTGAAAAGCTGGCCAGTGGCAACTGCCTCTGTGTCCCAACATGGGGTTTTCTGAGAGCAGCCCCAAGTTGTCTGAGGTTCTGGTTTTTATAGGGCAAAATTTTTCGGGGGCAGGGGGAAGGTAAGTAAGCATTGTTACAGAAGTGAAAACAGCAGTTAAAGGGGTAGGAGGAATCACAAGGTTAGGGTGGTTAGTCATTTTACACAATGCTATGATCACTAGAGTGATTAGCAATTTTTCTCCCTTACGGAATAGGTACAAACCAAAATGTCCTAGGGGGAAATTTAGGGAGGAGAACATACAGGTAAGGGTCCTAAAGGGTATGATCATACAAAGCGATGATCACTAGGGTTATAATCACGAGGTTGGGTCAGTAACTTACATCACTAACAATTTTAGTTAAACGCATTCACAGTTACTTAATGGAAGGGCAAACAAGAGGAACCAGTTTCAAAGGTAAAAAAAATGTAACAGAAAAAGAGTAAACAGCAAAATGGAGTCAAGCTTGGTCTTTTAACACTTTAATATCATATACTGATGGCATGATATCAGAAGTAAGGGAAGTAATAGAAGTAAGTGAATTGCTTGAGCCTAAGAGTTTGAGGTTGTTGCAAGCTATGACAACTCCACACTCTACCCAGGGCTATCAAAAAAAAAAAAAAAAAAAAAGGAAAATTAAAATTTTCTTTATTATATTATACCAAATCACAGTGGCCTTGGGAATGCAATAATATGTTTACAATTTTTATGTAATTTATATTTTCTTTCTTTTTTTTTTCATAGCTTTCAGTTCTTCCTTAACAGAGGCATTACTTCAAAATTCTTGTATATTGATACAATGCAATTTTTTTTTCTTTTTTAAGTTTTTCCTTTCCTGGCTTACATGCATTTCCTCTTTGCTCAGCTATTTTTTTTTTTTTTTTGTCATCTCCATTTCTTATTCCTCATATACTGTGTGTATAGTTCCTTTAGTTCATTTATATTCAAGAATAGAAGATTGGTGTCTGTTGTCCTTTTTCTGTGCTGTAAATACCCATTTTTTTTTTTTTTCTGCTATGTTTCTCCCACCAGTAGGACTGGGAGCTCAGGGATGAACAGTTCTTGTCACCATCAGGTGAGCAGACAGGAAACCATTTTTTGGATGTGAAAATGAGGAGAGTTTGGGGAGATAGTGGTTGACCACAGACAGTGGTAGGCAAATCATCTCAGAAAGAAGAAAAAGTTTTAGCTGGGGGGCCGGGTAGTGGCTCACCCCTGTACTCTTGGCACTCAGGGAGGCTGAGGGATTGCTTGAACTCAGGAGTTCCAGAGAAGCATGAGCAAGATCCAGACCCCTTCTCTACTAAAAATAGAAAAATAAGTTGGCATTGTGGTGGATGCTGTTAGTCTCAGCAACTGGGGAGGCTGAAGCTGGAGTTTGAGGTTGCTGTGAGCTATGACGACACCATGGTACTCTATACCAGGCAACTAAGTGAGACTGTCTCAAAAAGATAAAAAGTTTTAGTTGGGGGAAAAAATACAGCTCAGAAGCTACTCCAAGGGAAAAGCGCCAAAACCTGCCAGAGATCACACGGGAAGAAGTTGTGGAGCGAATAAGAAAGAACACCATCTGACTAGGAGTCAAATCCCCAGAGGCTCAGAGCCTGGTAACGCTGCGGCAGGTGTCTGGGAGGCCCCAGGCTGCTGCAGGGGTGCAGTGTCCAGGAATCTGAATAGAGTGGGTGAGTCCCCAGCGACCCAGGTCCAACCTCAGCCCTGGTAAGCACCACTGTCATTGCTTCAAGCTGCCAATCCCTCCTCACACCGCAGCTGTGGAGAAGGAAGTCAGAGCCAAGCAGGTGTCCCGACCTGCCCGTGGTAGGACAGGGTGCAGCCCCTGCCACCGAAAGGGTTTATTCTGAAGTGTCCATCAGGAGGAAACTTTAGCAGAGGGGAGATAGCAGATTAGAAGCAGCTGCAAACCCCCAGCTCCCAGTGAAAGAAGAGTAAATAGTAAGCAGGTGTCTATACAGACAAGTATTCTCAGAAGGAATATTGTGAAACCACAGAGAAGCGGTGTGGGCTTGCAGTGTGGGGGAAAAAGGGTGATGAGGAAGCGATAGATTAGATGCTATCAGAGCCCACAGGGCAAGGATCGCAGGATAGAGCGGGATGCTGCGCTCACACAGCAGGTGCTGCCGCTCAGTTGTGAGCCACCTCCGCTGATGAGGGACTGGCCTGGAGCCTGTGCAGAGTCACTGCACCTGACACCAGAAGCTTAAGCCATCCTGAGCTCCTGGGTGCATGGTGTCAGGTCAGCAGGGGACTCAGCTGTGTGGCTGTGGCCTTCACATTGCCCCCACCAGGAGGGAGCAGCCCAACAGGAGGCTCCTGCAACCTGTACCAGGTGACTGGAAACCAGGCACCCCTTCTCAACAGTGGATGGGATATGAGGACATGATCTCTAATTTGGGAGGCTGCTGGAACTGACCTCTCCCCACTTGACTGCAGTCTGATCCTGAACTGGGAGAACAACCTGCCACCTGCTGGGCCTGGGCTCTGCCCTCCAGATGCCAACTGCCTGTGGCCTGCTCAGCCCTGACCTGCCCTCCATGTTTGTCCAGCCCTGTTGTCCTCATGTCCTTGCTACTGGCCCTGAGGCCCTGCTCAGAAGCCCTGCTTCTGGCTCTTCCCAGGCTCCTCTCTGAGGTTTGTTTATTTATTTCAGATTAATATGAGGGGACAGATGATTAGTTACATTGTTTGCATTTCTAAGGTAAAGTTCAGTTTGTAGTTGAGCTCTTCATCGAGGGGGTTTGCTGTATACCCTTACATTATGCACAATAGGTGAGAGCTTACCAGTCCTCCTCCCTCCTCTCCCCGCACCCCTTTCCCCCTACTGGAATATACCTGTGTTTTTCTCTAGGGTGGGTGTGCATGTGTATATATCTGTATCTATTTTTGTGTCCACCTATCCAAATATTTTTCAAATATTTTTAAAATACACAATTACGTAAACTAGTATGTAATCCCTTCATTATGTCTAGTCCTATTCTGAAATAACTACTATCAAAATTTTGGTATGTATTCTTCTAGATTTCTAAATTTAAAAATTTCCTATTTAGTGTACAGGTTGTCCCAAAAGTCACCCCCAAAGTCATCATACAAAATGGGAAAATGGGAAGTTGTAGCTAAGTGTGCCTTTACTTACAAAATAGTCATTATAAAATTTTACAAAGAGGTGGCCAACATGCAGAGACTATTTTGTAAATACTTTGTAAAATAATTTAATTATTGAAATGTGTGGTCACATCTTCCTTTTGTCTCAGCTTCTTGCCAGGCAGGAGGATAAACTGAGCGCAGGTGTGTGAGGTCACAGTGAGCTATGATGAGGGCACTGTCCTCTAGCCCAGGAGGTTGAGCCAAGATCCTGTCTCAAAAGGAAAAAAAATTGCCTTAGTATATGTTGTGTTTTTCATAAGAAAAATGTTGATCTTGAATTTTATGGTTAGATTTATATTTGTGTGTGACCTGAAATCATATCTTCATTTTTCTAAAGGATTGTATTAGATAGCAATACTTTCAGCTTCATGTTACGGTTTCCCTGAATACTAGAGCTCAATCACTAAAGAGCTCACGTAAGAATTTTGGAGAAATGTAGTCCAGGACAGGCAAAAGAACCCCAACTCCATCATACCACCAAGCGCTGATGTTGCTTCCACGTTTTTGAGTTTTCATCCTTGAAGTATTGGCTTATTTATTCATTGTCATAGATCAGTACTATATTCTCAGGTATCAGATAGATCATGTTCCCAGTAACAAGAAATGGGCAGAAAATAGATTTTCCCTTCTATATATATTTTTTTTTTTATTTTTTTTGAGACAGAGTCTCACTATGTTGCCTTTGGTAGAGTAATGTGGTGTCATAGTTCACAGCAACCTCCAACTCCTAGGCTCAAGTGATCCTCTTGTCTCAACCTTCCAAGTAGCTGGAACTACAGGAGGTGGCCAAGATGCCTGGCTATTTTTAGAGATGGGATTTCTCACTCTTGCTCAAACTGGTCTTGAACCCCTGACCTCAAGCAGTCCACCCGCCTCAACCTGCCAGAATGCTAGGATTAGAGGTCTGAGATTCTCCCTTCTTTACAGAAAAGTAAATACTTTCCTGGAAGACCCAATAAACTTACAGTTATGTTTCATTGACAACATCTGATTTACAAGGATGCAATGGATACAATGAAGCTAGGAAAGCAATAGATCTAGGTCTGGAGAGTAACCTACATCCTGGCTGTCATCCTTTAAAATGTACATTTAGAAACATTTTATATGGCTTTTGGATGGTTGTATATCTGTGATTCTGCCATAAATATATAACATTTTATTTTTTCATATCTTTTTTCTTTGAAAAGAAAATGAAGTTCTTTCTCTGAAAGAAAATTTCTCTGAAAATTTTATTTTTTCATATCCTTTTTTTCTCTGTCTTTCTCTTGCTTTTCATTTACCTACACACTTCGCTTCTGTAGTTGATAGTAGCAAAAGGTAGTGTAGAAATGCACTAGCCAAACATCAGTGGCTCCATATGGGCTAATATTTTCCTTAGCAGAGTTTATTTAATGATTATTCAATGAATAGTCATTTATTAATTTCCTTCTTTGAATACACCTTGTTAACATAAATTACTTTTTCACATAGTATAAGGATCATTGCATTTCTGGACTGTACATGCCAGAGTTTTGATGTTTTTTAAAAAATTTCTACTAAGTAACAAACTTAGTTGCTTTAGTTCTCTTATACATGTTCTGAGAAGTTATGAGAGCCAATATTGCACCTGTGGTTCTAGAACTTGGTTGCCAAGAATCATGAAGGTGCATATTTATAATTGCTTGTCTATTTCTTTCAAATTCATTTTGCAGACCAGTCTCTTGTTATACCAAAATGACCCAGCTCATTAAGGCTATCTGACTAACTTGAATTCAGGAAAAACCCTAAGGAAGAATTTTTCCACAAGAAACATCTCACTATTATTCCGGATTTGATCACAGTCCTATGGTTTTGTCAGAGTTAGACGAGACAATACTTGTATATCTTCACAATTCCTCTGCAGTACAGAAAAGTTAGTGTATGCTTGTGAAAGTATAAACTACAAATTTAAACTACCTTAGAGTAAAACTACATCCTGGTGTAATTCTATTAAATATCTATCTAAAAATAGTTAGTATGACTTTTACATGATTTGCATGCTTGTACTTCTGCTGTAGCAAATTTGACATTTAACCTTTTCCATTATTCTCTCTTCCCAATGCCTCTCTTTCATCTCTCTGTTCTATACACACAAACCCACATACACACACACACCCCTATGTAATTGGTTTTGCTTTTATAAGAAGTGAATCATAGATCTGCACACTTCGGCAAAGTAACTTGCTTTTCATTTACTTATGTTATAGATTTTTTTTTTTTTTTTTTATTGTTGGGGATTCATTAAGGATATAAGAAACCAGGTTACACTGATTGCATTTGTTAGGTAAAGTCCCTCTTACAATTGTGTCTTGCCCCCAAAAGGTGTGTCAAACACCAAGATATTATAGATATTTTACATCCCATCTATCTGTGTATTTATTCTATAATTTATATAATAATCCCATTTTTAAAAAGAATTCTATTTTATGTATTAACCATAATTTATTATTAATCCATTGACCATTGTTGAACATTTTATATATTATGCATAGTCCATTAAAATATACTCTTGGAAATCAAAAAAAAATTGTGTACACAAAGTAGAAGAAAATCACTTCATTTTTCTACTTCTCATTTTCTAAGGCTTCAGTATGTGGAGGTTGTATCTAGCTGTATCCAACATTATGTATAATTGAATCAATCCTATTTTCTTGTGAGGTCAAACTCAAGTCATTCATATCGTCCAAGTGCTTTGAAATGCCATGAAGAATTCTAAAAATATAAAATTACATCACTATTATTACTGTTCTTTTGCAGTGGTTCAGCCTAGTTGAAACAGGTTATACGGAATAGACTAGGGATTTGCACAGGGATCCCAGAGGGATAATACTGAACTATAAAGAGCTCAGGCTGATAAAAAGTATAAAAGCTAATGGAAAGTAAACCAGTGACAGATTACTGAACATTTTTTTCAATGCCAAATTTGGGATTTAGACTTAAAAATACAATCTATACTATTTTGTCATCATTAAACAGAAAGATTTTATGACACTGGTTGCGCATTAGAATTACTGAGCAGATTTTACAAAAAGAATAAAGTGGTGCAAGAGACATTCCTTATTATTTTGATTTAATAGCTCTGGAATGAGATCTGGGCACTGGTAGTTAATAAAAAATCTACTCATGTGATTTAAAAATTCAGCTTGGGTTGAAACTCACCCATATAGGTGAGTTTCATATAGGGTAAGGTTGATTTCTCTACATTTATGTTGTTTTTCTCTGATCCTTCACCCCAATTCTGGATAGATTGTTTATTATGGTTTTATATTATGAACATCTTAAAAGTCTATTAAAACTGGTGGGGGGCATTTTTATTCTTGGTCTGACCTACTTGCTCATGCTTGAGGAACTTGAATCATCAAACCAGAAATAGATTTGTCTCAGCTCTGCCTAAAAATTTCCTTTGAAGCTGATCGAGGTACCACATACAAATGATCACAGTGAAGAAATTTTCTGCATCATTTTAGGTGATTTTAAGTTTTGTGTAACAACTGTTTAGCTCTTAAATGATGAAGACAAAACCAGATTTAGGAAACTACTTTCAATTATGTTCTTTATGTCTACTTTTATTTGACTATTTTTTACTTAAGTCTGTGTTACTCAGTTTCCTTAAAAAAATTATATGCATTCACTAAATTGATGGAAATTGTATTAATTTGTTTCTTAAAAATAGTAAATAATTACTAAACTTTTGTGGTGTGGATAATGCATCAATAAAAATAGTCTGTTTCTCTGTTGATTTTAAAAGATCAAATACATACAAAATCAATGTATTTTCTTTTCCAGACTACAGAAAGAACAAAGGGAATATTTAAAAGAAATTTGTATGTCCATGATTTTGATGCCATAGCAAGGCAGTGCTGTCCGAGTGTGAAGTGTTGCTGCCATCTACAGCATGAAAGACTAAAACTCTATCCTACCTATACGTAATATAACTGCATTTTAAATAATTTGCTGGGATAAAAAAGTAGGAACTACATAATTTCTCTATTACTTTATGTATTTTCGACTGCAAACCTTCAACTTACTTAAAAACAGGATATATTTTAAACTATCCAATGTGCTTGAGAGTATAAAATAGGTGAAGGGCGGCATCTGTGGCTCAGTGAGTAGGGCGCCAGCCCCCATATACAGAGGTTCAAACACAGCCCCAGCCAAACTGCAACAAAAAAATAGCCGGGTGTTGTGGCGGGCGCCTGTAGTCCCAGCTCCTATGGAGGCTGAGGCAAAAGAATCACTTAAGCCCAAGAGCTGGAGGTTGCTGTGAGTTGTAAGGCTATGGCACTTTACTGAGGGTGACAAAGTGAGACTGTCTCTTAAAAAAAAAAAAAAAAAAAAAAGATAGGTGCAAACATAAATACTGACATGTCAATTATTTGTGCTAAAATTAACTTTGAAAAGGTAATGAAATGGAAGGCAAATATAGCTTTAATAATTTGTTGATATCAGATAATAATTTCCAAATATTTTACATTTGCTAATTTATAACATATACTACATACTGTGATATAATTTGAACTTTTTTTCAAAAAGACTTTTTTTCAGGCTTACATATTGACTGCTTCATCCTTTATAGGCAATAGTAACTGCAGAGATAGCCACAAAAATGGCACCATGGCTATACTGTCAGTAAAAGATTTGAAATATTGTTTATATGTTGCTTTTTCAAATAGTTATCATATAATATCGATGAAAATATTATGTATTTAGGTCTTAAAAGAATGAAAGCACCTCTCCCATAGGTTTCTGAATCCTTGTTCTATGTCATTTTAAAAGTTGATTTGGCAAGTTGCTTAACCTTTCTAAACATTGTTTTCTTTGGATTTTTTTTTTTTTTTTTTTTTTTTTTTTTTGGCCCAGGCTGGGTTTGAACCTGCCACCTCTGGCATATGGGGCCAGTGCCCCACCCCTTTGAGCCACAGGTGCCACCCTTTTCTTTGGATTTTTAATAATCATTTTGTGTATATCACTGAAGTTAGATCATAAATGTAGATAAGAAATCTAGCACAGTGTGAGATGGTCATCAATACTAAGTTTATATATTTATGATACAAAAATAATAGTCTTCTCATATTTTAGTTTTGTTTTGAACAAAATGTCAAAATTTAATATTTGAAATCTCTTATAGTTTCATAACTGATCTTTGAAAACCAGATATTTATATTTAAATGGAAGTTCCTAGAAAACATACATACACACACATATATATGTATTTTTCTTTTTTTTTTTTTTTTTTTTTGAGACAGAGTCTCACTATGTCACCCTCGGTATAGTGCCTTGGTGTTGCAGCTCACAGCAACCTCAAATTCTTGGGCGTAAGCAATTCTCTTGCCTCAGTCTCCCAAGTAGCTGAGATTATAGGCACCTGCCACAATGCCAGCAATTTTTGTTGTTATTGTTATTGTAGCTGTCATTGTTTAGCAGGTCTGGGCTGGGTTTGGATCTGCCAGCCCCATTGTATGTGGCTGGTGCCCTAGCCACTGAATTATGGGCACTGAGCCAGAAAATATATTTTAAATTATTTTGATAATAACATATGTCAGACATTCATAAAATAGTGGCTCAGGGGCCAGTTCTTGTGGCTCAGTGAGTAAGGCACCGGCCCCATATACCAAGGGTGGTGAGTTCAAACCCTGGCCCTGGCCAAATCGCAACAAAAAATAGCAGGATGTTGTGGTGGACATCTGTAGTTCCAGCTACTCAGGAGGCTGAGGCAAGAGAATTGCCTAAGTCCAAGAGTTGGAGGTTGCTGTGAGCTGTGATGCCACAGCACTCTACTGAGGGTGACAAAGCCAAGACACTGTCTCTAAAGAAAAAAAAATAGTGGCTAAATCAGCAAAACCTACATGGTTTTTGCTCTTAAGATTTTAATTAATTGTTTTTTTTTCTTTTTAAAATGTATTATAGATTAATTAAATTACTTAATTTAAATTTTTTAAATTAGTGATGCCTAAATTTAACACCTGGACAGTAGGATGAATCACAGTACATTGTCACTAAGTATAATTCTCACTTGTTATAATGTCATAAACAATGTTTATAGCATAAGAAATAGAAAAAAATTATTAGCATTTGTTTAGAAAATTTTTATTAAAAAGAAATTTTCCTTCTAAAATAAGCCACAGATTCCAAAACAAAATATAAGGAGAAAGGACAAAAATAGAAGTTTATAGAAGAGAAAAATTGCTCAACTTGAGAACTTAAAATATTATAAACAGTAATTTTATTTTTTCCTAATTTTAACAATTAAAGAAATTATGACACAGAATTGCAAAAATAGAATAAGAATAATTTGTAAAGTAGTAAAATTTTATGTCATTCCCTACATATATTCTCAGTTTGATAATAAAATATAATAAATCTAAAAATATCTGTAAACCTCTAATTGAGGCTCAAATGAATCAGAAATTTAGTAAGCTGCCATAAATGCTGTCTGGAGTATAACCTGACTCTTTAAATCATCTATCCAAGTTTCTCTTTTGTAGGAAAATCTGAGTAATTTATTATATGAGTTTTTAGTTTCCTTTTTTTATGATATTATGGGTTGGGAAAAATATTCAGTTTTCTCTCCACTCAATATATGTTAGTTTACTCACACACAGTTTCTGAGTTTCAGTCTAGATTATCAATAGTTTCAAGGTCTCCAGAACATGCTCTGGCCAAGTACAAAGTATAAATCCAGGAGAAGAAAATATTTTTTGTGTCACGATCAAGCACCATTATTTGGAAGTTATCTGGGGCACAGGTAAAAGGGAAGGTGTGGCCGCCTTGCACAAGAATAAGTCGACCTCATTATGCACATGATGATGCCCTGGAGCCTCTTCTTCTTGGTGCTGTGTTTCTCATTTCTATGCTTTTGTTCCCTGCTCTTGCCTTCAAATGTTCTCTCAGATATACACATTCAGGCTTTGAACCCATCTCGGCTAGAGGATGTCTGTCTAATTCACTTGTTGTTTGTACCTAATGTCTAAGAATCCTAACCTCCCACTGTCACTGTATTGAACACTTTCTCTTCTGTGTATTTGTGGTACATTCTTTTTGTTGTGGCATCTGTAACGCTGAATTACACCTGTTTTGGTGAGTGGCATAGCCATGACTTCAGTATCTCACAATAGAAACAACTGGGGCATTATCCTTGAGTTCTTCACGTCCCTAACATCTCATATCCAATCAAATCCCATGGTGTGTTTATTCCTCTTCTTTATCTTGCCTTGCAAGACTGGATATGATTTAGCCCCTGGTGCTATTTCTGACCTCACTGTTTACTGTACTTTAGTCACACAGACTTCTTGTGCTTCTCAAACTTGCCCAGTATGCTCTTGGCTGAGAGTCTTTGCCTTAGCTTTTCCATTTGCCTGGAACTCTTTTGTCCCAAATATTCTTGTCTTGATTCCTTTACTCAGTTCTATGCTTAAATATAATAGCAGCTGTATTTCTCCGTCTTTCTTTGTCTTGAGTTACTCTTCTTCATAGGCTGAGGAATATAATGTTCTCACTCTCCTCGGAAATAACCCATTGCTTGCTCACTTATTATAGTCACAACCAATGAGAAACAGTCAAAACGGTACTAAACTTGCTTAATCCATCAATCATTGGTTACTAAGTGCACACACTTCTGAAAGACAACCAGTAGTAATCCTCTTAAGATAATTTCTGAAAATCTGATAATCAGCAATAGCGTCAGTTTCAGGGAACGATTTCCCAACAGTTAGCCAGTCAGTATCTGGGAAATAGGTTTCCTCAAGTTTCTAAACTCCGCAACTCCCCCAAGCCCTGTATCATATAATTTCTCTTCTTTGCTTATAAACTGTGTCTTACACAACCATCTCTCCATTGAGTGACCAAGCAATTAAGCTTATTGTTTTCTTATAGCATTTAATACCTGAATTCTTTTTTTTTTTTATTCAATCATAGCTGTGTACATTAATGCGATCATGGGGCACCGTATACTGGTTTTATAGACCATTTGACACACTTTCATCACACTGGTTAACATAGCCTTCCTGGCATTTTCTTGGTTATTGTGTTAAGACAATTACATTCTACATTTACTAAGTTTCACATATACCCTTGTAAGATGCACCTCAGGTGTAATCCCACCAATCACCCTCCCTCCGCCCACCTCCCCTCTCCCTCTCCTCTCTTTTCCCCTGCCCCCTATTCTTAGGTTATAACTGGGTTATAGCTTTCATGTGAAAGCCATACATTAGTTTCATAGTAGGGCTGAGTACATTGGATACTTTTTCTTCCATTCTTGAAATACTTTACTAAGAAGAATACATTCCAGCTCCATCCATGTAAACGTGAAAGAGGTAAAGGCTCCAATCTTTCTATTCCGTGGTGTACATATCCCACAGTTTATTAATCTTCTGAGTATATGCCTAGTAGAGGAATTATAGGATTGAATGGCAGATCTATTTTTAGATCTCTAAGTGTTCTCCAAATATCTTTCCAAAAGGAATGTATTAATTTGCATTCCCACCAGCAGTGTAGAAGTGTTCTCTTTTCTCAACTTCCACGCCAACATCTCTGGTCTTGGGATTTTGTGATATGGGCTAATCTTACTGGAGTTAGATGATATCTCAAGGTAGTTTTGATTTACATGTCTCTGATGATTAAAGATGATGAGCATTTTTTCATATGTTTGTAGGCCATGTGCCTGTCTTCTTCAGAGAAGTTTCTCTTCAAGAACCTTGCCCAGCCTGCAATGGGATCACTTGTTCTTTTCTTGCTTATATGTTTGAGTTCTATGTGAATTCTGGTTATTAAACCTTTGTTGGAAACATAACCTGTAAATATCTCCTCCCATTCTGATGGCTGTTTGCTTGCTTTACTTACTGTGTTCTTGGCTGTGTAGTAGCTTTTTAATTTGATCAGGTCCCAGTAATTTATTTTTGAAGCTGCTTAAATTGCCTGGGGGGGGTCCTCCTCATAAAATACTCGCCAAGACCAATTTCTTCAAGGGTTTTCCCTGAACTCTCTTCTAGTATTTTTATAGTTTCAGGTCTTAAGTTTAAATCTTTAATCCAGTGAGAGTCTATCTTAGTTAATGGTGAAAGATGTGGGTCCAGTTTCAGTCTTCTACTGGTTGCCAGCCAGTTCACCCAGCACCATTTGTTAAATAGGGACTCTTTTCCCCACTGAATGTTTTTAATTGTCAAAGATCAAATAACGGTAAGTAGCTGGATTAATCTCTTGGTTCTCTATTCTGTTCCAGACATCTACTTCTCTGTTTTTGTGCCAATACCATGCTGTTTTGATCACTATCGATTTATAGTATAGTCTGAGGTCCAGTAGCGTGATTCCTCCTGCTTTGTTTTTATTTCTGAGTAATGTCTTGGCTATTCGAGGTTTTTTCTGATTCCATATAAAACGAAGTATTATTTTTTTAAGATCTTTAAAGTATGACAGTGGACCTTTAATAGGGTTTGCATTAAAATTGTATATTGCTTTGGGTAGTATGGACATTTTGACAATGTTAATTATTCCAAGTCATGAGCATGGTATGTTTTTCCATTTGTTAACATTTTCAGCTACTTCTTTTTTTAGAGTTTCATAGTTCTCTTTATAGAGGTCTTTCACATCCTTTGTTAGATAGACTCTGAAATATTTTATCTTTTTTGGCACTACTGTGAATGGAATAGAGTCCTTAACTGTTTTTTCAGCTTGACTATTGTTGGTATATATAAAGGCTACCAATTTATGAATATTGATTTTGTAACCTGAGACGCTGCTGTATTCCTTGATCACTTCTAAGAGTTTTGTAGTAGAATTCCTGGTGTTTTCCAGATATAAGACCATATCATCTGCAAAGAGTGAAAGTTTGATCTCTACTCACCCTATATGATACCCTTGATCTCCTTTTCTTCCCTAATTGCAGTGGCTAAAACTTCCATTGCAATGTTAAAGAGCAGTGGAGACAATGGGCAGCCTTGTCTGGTTCCTGATCTGAGTGGAAATGATTTCAATTTAACTCCATTCAATATGATATTGGGTGTGGGTTTGCTGTAGATATCCTCTATCAGTTTAAAAAATGTTCCTTCTATACAAATTTTCTTAAATGTTCTGAACATGAAGGGATGCTGTATATTATCAAAAGCTTTTTCTGCATCAATTGAGAGAATCATGTGGTCTTTGTTTTTTAATTTGTTTATGTACTGAATTATACTTATAGATTTACATATATTGACTCAGCCTTGAGACCCTGAAATAAAACCAACTTGGTCATGATGTATACTTTGTCTGATTTGTTGCTGGTTTGTGTTTGTTAGGATCTTTTTTTTTTTTTTTTTTTTTTTTAATAGA
>CAUYPK010044590.1:0-18319 GCA_963574355.1 Loris lydekkerianus
CCATTGCTTTCTGAAAATATACTGTACGTGCTATAAAAAGCTTGGGATAAATACAGAATACGTGATATAATTTTAAATATGTTGTGTCAACATCCTATATTAACATCTACTAATAAATGTTATCAATTTTAGCTGTTTAAAAAAAAAAAAAAAAAAAAAAAAAGCAAAATTTTTTTTTTCCATAGGCTGGGGGATGGAAGGAAGAATGCAAAATGAGAAGATGTGGGTCAAAGTCTCAGATTTGAGAGCTATGTTTTAGGCCCCTCCCCTTCTGTACACAGAGCAATGACTGCAGTTAATAATAATGTATCATATGCTTCAAAATTGCTGAAAGAATAGGTTTTTAAACACAAAACCGTAAGTTGGTGATGTGATGGGTAATACGTAATTAGCTCAATTGAATCTTTCTACTATATATATGTATATGGAAACATCATTTGTTTATAAATACATAAGTAATAAAATATATAACAGTTTACATTTTCCATGACAATACTTACAATTCACTACCAACTTTATCCTTTGTGACTTTTTAAACTCATGATCCTCCTAGTTTGCTTCCTCCTGCTTCCTGTCCCTCTATTTTCCCCCTTTCCCCTCATTTCCTGATGCAATCCAGTATCTGGATGACTCACTTGAGGTTAAAGATCATGATGGTAGATGAGAAGAGATAGCAAAAGAACAGTTGGAGTAAAGACTCTATTGCATGCTCAGATCAGTCATCAGGAGAGCAACCATGTTCTGATTATAGACAGATGAAAGAAGTCACACGAAGACTAAACCAGCTGGCTATCTCCTTGTTACCTAATCAGCAGGACCACAGATTCCTATTTCTCTACATGGTTTTTGCAGGTCAGCAGCCAGGGTATGGATAACAGCACAGCCTTGGTAATCAAAATGGCTGACTGAAGACATCAGTTACTAGTTCCTTTCAGGAAGGACAGCAGTTACAGAGGAATAAGCATGGCCTCAGTGGAATATTGAGGGAAGAATGCCAGAACCCACCAGAGAACTTATGGGAAGATGTTGGGATGCAAAATAAGAAGAAAGCAGGGGTTTGGCAGAGATTGACCTCTGAGGAAGTTGGAGGCCCATGGAAAGGGTCGGTGAGGTGGTTGATTTTTGCTCCCCTCTTACCTGTAGCAGACTACTGGCTCCTGAACTGTCAGAGAACCATTCTAACTTTGCAAACTGAAGCATTGCTGAAAGTGGTGATTTGGGAACTTCTTGAGGGCAGAGTGCTGGACTGCCAGCCTGAGCAAGGTTGCCTATTCACCCTCCAGACCACAAGATGAGGTGGCAGGCACCATACTGGCTGTGTGTGCTCTGTGGGCCTCTTTCCTGTCCGTGAAGTCTCAGCCCTTCAGTCTCTACATCACTGGTCCCCTGAAAACATTCCCTAACACCTGCTTTGACTTTCCTAAGCACAGAGGTCCAACAAGACACTCAACTCTGAGGTCTCATAGTTCTAACCCTCAGGGTTGGGGAGGGGAGAGTGAGCATGCCAAAGCACCCCCTGTGACAAAGGAAACCAAAGTGTGTACCCTCTTTTGCCTCAGAGCTCCAATGCCCTGGAGTCTAAGGTGTCTGTACTCCTTCCAAAGAAACATGAGTTTGGAGCTGGATCCCAAAGGAGAGGAGAATAGTTCTGCCTGAGTGGCCAAGCAGCACTGGTGCCCAGGAAATGACATAGAGGTGCAGACTTCTCTCCCCCTCACTTCCCACTGCTGCTGCAGGGTCAGCCAGGACTGCTCCCACTGGGGACTGGCACATGTGCCCCAGGTGATAGCCAGTCCTGGGCTTTTACAGGGGCTGCACTCCGACTGATGGTGTGCCCACAGTGCCTGGTTTGCACAAGTGGTGTGGACCATCCCCATCCCCCATCCAGAGCAACAACTCTGGAGCTACCTTGCCCGTGGAATCTCAGATCCTATGTCTCTGCATTGCTTGATTCCCTCCAAATATTCCCCAGCAGCTACTCATACTACAATAGCCACAGGCATGCAGCAGGTCCCCAGGGAACTTAAGGATTCCTGGAGTTCTAATAGGTGCAAGCTGCACCTAGGTGAGAGGAGTGTCCAGCATGTTGGGGTGTTCCTCGGGACAAAAGATACCAGAGTATACACTCTCCTCTATGTGAGAGTTTCCATTTATGAGCTGAAGGTGTCTTCTATTTCTCCTCAGCAGAGACACAGGCACAATACACACTTTGTCGGAGAGAGGTTCTTCTTCAGCCACCAAGTGGCACCAGTGCCCAGGAACAGATGTGGAGAATTTCTCATCTATCACACACTGTAGCAGATGAGAGCATGTTTAGGAGTGGCTGCACCTCACTACTGCATGCCCACTGCAGTCAAGCTTGCACAGAGGGTGAGTCCACTCCCTTCCTTTCAAGGAGTAGCAGAGTACTAGTGGGCAGCAAAGCTGTCAGTTTCAGGCTGAAAGAAGTTTTCCCCTGAAACTATCTCAGTGGGACAGGCTTTTCCCATGGCTTTTAGATACATTATAGCCTGGAGGTAAGTTACAGTGTCTATCTGAACTGACAGTCACAATCCCCGGGGCAGGGGTGTGATAGGGAGGTAGATCCTGATTCTGCCTTCCCGGGTCATGGAACTGGAGAAGCTCTCACCCTCCCACCTTCCTGCAGAGACCTGGGTGCATTTCACCATGAGGTCCCTGCACCCACCACCCCCATCAGAGTTGGTATTTCCACTTATCACTGGGATGTTTGAGGGTGAGCTTGGTGGTCCAGTTCTACCCAACTTTGTCCCCTCCTCCAGGGCTGAGCAGGGAATGCAGCACATTGATGTTTTATAGAACACCTTGAGCAAATGAGCAAGCATTACCCATTGGTTTCCACCACAGCTGTATTTTACCATAAGCACCACCTACTGGTCTGGCACTTGAACTGCACAATTCAGTTAAAAACTTTGTCACAGGGCACAGCGCAGAAGAATGAGGCAGTCTTCCTGTGGCCTCCTCAATAAAGGCGCCTCAAAAATTACTAAGCTAGTTCATTTTTAATGTGCATCACAACTACAATCATCATCTGAGAAAGCCACCATGCAAAGCTTTCCTATAACCAAGGTATCCATACAGAGCCCTGGGCCCCTGAAGGAGAATAGAACAACAAAAGAAAGAAATTTAGAATTTGAATGCAGGTCTTTTGAATTAACCAAGTCAAACAAAAATTAAAAAAATAAAATAAAAATAAACAAAGGCTTCTAGAAATATGGAATTATGTAAAATGACCCAAACTATGACATATTCTGGAAGTGAAAAGTGTGAAAAATCTATTTGAGGGAATAGTTCATTTTATTTTGTTATTATTATTATTATTTATTTAAATTTTTTTGCAGCTTTTGGACAGGGCTGGGTTTGAACCCACCATCTCTGGCATATGGGGTTGGCGCCCTACTCCGTTGAGCCACAGACGCCACCCCTGAGGGAAAACTTCCTTGGTCTTGCAAGTTATTTAGACCTTACTGTGCCAGAGGCCCACTGATTGCCAGGAGATATGCTGCAAGACAGGCTTCAGCAAAGCATATAGTCATCCTACTTTCTGACATCTGTTTATATTTCAAGGTTATAATAACCAAAATGGCATGTTAAAAATAGATAAATAGACAAATGGAATAGAATAGAGAACCCAGCAATAAAACTATACACCTATGACTAACTGATCTTCAACAAAGAAGACAAAAACATACATTGAGGAAAGGATACCCTATTCAATAAATGGTACTGAAAAAATTAGATTGTCATATGCAGAATTAAATTGGATTCCTCACGCTATACAAAAATTAAATCAAGAAGTATTTAAAAAATTATAGAAGGAAACCTAGGAAAAACTATTTCAGACATTGGCCTAGGAAAAAAATTATGTGTAAGACCCCAAATGCCAATGAAACAAAAACAAAAACAAATGAGTATGATTTAATTAAATTAAAAATTAACATAATAAATAATGAATAGAAGAAAATAGATGCCCTACAGAATGGGAGAAAATATTCACAAACTATGTGGGAGCAAAGGACTAATGTCCAGAATCTACATGTAACATAAACAACTCAACATAAACAAACAAATAATATCATTAAAAATGGGTAAAGGATATGAGCAGACATTTTTCTAAAGAATACATATAAATGGTCAAAAAATATGTGAAAAAATGCTCAACATCACCCTATCATCAGAGAAACACAAATTAAAGTGAGATGGCATCTTACTCTAGTCAAAATGGTTATTATTAAAAAGTCAAAAATAATAAATGTTGGCAAGGATGCAGAGAAAAGGGAATCCCAATGCACTGTTGATGTGAATGTAAATTAGTACAACCTTTATGGAAAACAATATGGATATTTCTTAAAGAACTAAAAATAGATCCACCATTCAATTCAGCAATCCCACTCCTGGGTATCTACTCAACAGAAAATAAATCATAATACCAAAATGATTGCTGCACTAATATGTTGATTACAACACTATTCATAATAGCAAAGATATGAAATCAACCTAAGTTGCTCCCAATGATTGAATAAAGAAAATGTGGTATGTTTATATTAATATGAAATAATAAAATTAATAATTTACATTAATATGAACAATTTGCAACAACTTAGGCTGGAAGTCATTAGCCTAAGTGAAGTAACTCGGAAATAGACAATCCAATATATCATATTCTCACTAACAAGTGGGAATGAAACAATGGGTATGCGTGGTCATACAGAATGAAATAACAGACATTGGTGACTCCAAAATACAGGATGCTGGGAGCCAGTTGGGGATGAAAGATTACCTATTGGTTACAAGGTGTATTACTTATGTGTTGGGTATACTAAAACCTCAAACTTTACAATATATGCATTAACAAAACTGTACATGCACCCCCTAAATCTATGAAAAATTAAAAATTAGTCCAGGAGCAGTGACTCATGCCTGTAATCCCAGAATTCTGGGGGGTCAAGGTGGGTAGATTGTTTGAGCTCAAGAGTTGGAGACCAGCCTAAGCAAGAGTGAGATCTGTCTCTACTAATAATAGAAAAATTAGCCAGCATAGCCATACTATTATCATTTTTAACATGCCTTTTCACTAGAATTATATTTCTAAATTCTTCCTGTTTTAACATAGTTAACATTTTTAAAATTGCTACAAGTGTTCTATCATAAATAAATACTACTGTATTTATCTATTCTCTTACTGAAAAGATTATATCTTCAATAGTATCTTACTTTTAAATAGTATTGCAATAAATATCTTAGGACACCTGCTCAAAATGTTTGTAGGGGAAACAGAAAGAAATAGTATTGCTTAATCATTGAATATGTATAGATTCCTTTCGTGGAGGTTGCTCAATTATTTTCCAGTATAGTATTAGCAAGTTATATCCCCATCAGTAATTGAATACATCAGCAATGTCTAACAGTCCAATTTCCACTTCTTGCTTCTAACACTTGTTATCATATATATTGATTTTTAAGAATAGTGTAAATATGAACTGATAGAATGTTATTTAGTTTGCACATTCATGATTAAGAAATAAAACGTGCTTTTTTTTATTACTTTCCTGGAATTTCAACAGTCTTCTTAGGTGAGTTATCCATTTATACATGTGATCAATTTCTTCCTACTAGATCATTTAGGTTTGTTTTCTATGTTCTATTTTATTTACAAATCATTTGTTGTATGTTTGCTAGTGTCTCTCTTCATTTTATATATAGCATTCTTTGTCATTTGGAAATATTAATTTTAAATGTAATCATTTATAAAATCTCAATGAATTTTTTAAACTATTTGTCATCTGTCAAAACCTTATCAATGGTCAAGCATTCATTTCAGTATCTGTGCAGTTTATAGCTAAGTTGACTTGTCATTTTTTTATTTCCCATGGGACTCATGACATTTATTATATGTACTAAGACCCTATTTTAAATGTTATTTTAACATTTTCAAACTATCAATACCTAGTGATTTAAGTCTCTCTTCTTTATTCTTCTTACATGAGATCTTAGTAATTTTTTTTTCTTTTGCTTTTTGCAATTTGGTACACATTTTAGGATTTGTTTGTCAAGTTTTATTAAAAGAGCTCTATTTATCTTCAATGATTTTATGTACACATAGTATAATGTTGGATAATTTGACAACACAGCTAAAAAATAGGCATTGTTATCTAAAAAATTAGGCATTGCCATCTAAAATAAATTCAAAGTCTCACATCTTTTGTATTAACTTAGATGGAGTTGCAACATACTCTTCTCAGTAAGGTATCACAAGAATAGAAAAGCAAATATCCAATGTACTCAATACCAATATGAAGCAAGTAGATGATCTAATTCATGCCCACGTAGGAGAAAAACTTATTTCAATTCAAGTTGATGGGGAGGTTGTAGTGCTCCCACTGAATGTGCACTATGTAGGGGTATATGGCACACCTGTTGGGTGCGGGACATAACTACAGGAGGGCCTTCACCTAACAAATTCAAATATTATAACTTGGTTGTTTGTACCTTCACATTAACCTGAAATTTAAAAAAGTAAAAACAAAAAAAATAAAATGGATTAAAAGTATACAATAAAATAATTTACAAAACACACAAATTGATTTCCATAATTTGGGAACACTTGTACATTTCCCCTTATGGTTTGTAAGGGATTTTAGGCTATGTATTGATAGTTGGAATGTTTATTTTGAGGAATTTGATTTCAGACAACTCAATTAGAACATGAGACAAAATTTTAAAATTCCAGAAAACTATGTCACACAAAGACAGAAACTATACTGAGATTGAATGGAGTGAGACCAGCACTGCCAAAACAATCAAAGGTACTAAAAAGGCCACAAAAAAATTTAATCCATTCTAGGAATCAAAATATTGAAATACTGATTCCTGACCACACGATCATTCAAGGCCATAGTAAAACAGATACTGATGGGTCCCATATCCAGAAATGCTGAATTAGTAGGCCTGGGGTTAGGCTTTTAAGATGCATTTCTAACAAGCTCCAGAGAATACTGGTGGTGTTTCTCCAGGAACCACTAAGGTAATTTCTCACTAGAATCAAATTACTTTTATCTTTAGGAATAATATTTCTTCAATGACCCAATATTCTAATTACCCAAACTTTTTCTCTTTACTGCATTATTTCCATTAGCATGTACATATCCTCACGTCACTAATAGAGGAATAAATCCTCTTTCATATACTCCTACACATTGCCATCTCACCTCCTTTCATCCTCCATAATGAAACTGACTTGTTGCAGTATTTGTAACTAGCAATATTATCAGAAATTATCATCCTACACAAATCAAGTTATGACACTGTATATAAGCTCTTTGACAAGAGTTAGCAAAGAATTACTTATTTAGAAAGTCCAATGGATATTGGTCAACTCTTCTTTGTTGGTAAAGAATTGTGAATTATCTACTCTTTCCCTCTGGAAAGACTTTTTGAATTTGACATTAGCTTTTCTGACTGTTCTTCAGTCCTTCTTCCCTCTCTGATTAATCCTTTCTTAATTGCCTCTTGTTGCTATACTTTGGACTTCACATATTTCCTATTGTATGTCATGGTTGCCTGCATGTTGAAGTCTCAAAAAGCAAGCTAAATCCATCTCCTTTCTTTCATGCAATAAATGTGATCAGTCTGATTTCCTTTTCTTAATGGGATATAAAGAAGGATTTAACTCTGACAGGTGAAATGAAATTATTCCTAGAGAAATGAGAGGGGGAGAAAAACATAAGGGGTTCTAAAGAAGACATGCATGTGGATCTGGAGAGATGAGAGATGTTCATTTAGTCAAAATGAAATGGGAAGAGAAGCAGCAGGAGGACTCAGATTAGCACTAAATATGTAGAAGTAGGAGCTTAAATTTATTATAATTTTGAAACATTTTTAAATGATTCTTAGAATTTGAGGTATAAAAATCTTAAGCTATTAACTGTATCAGTGTATCTGGTTTTGTAATTTTTCTGTCACCATGTCTAGGTTCATAAACTCAGGTGGCAGAGTGGATGTCTGAGTTTTATTTGATGGTAAGGTTTTGAAAAACAGGTTCAGAGTAATAGGAGATCATCAAGGTATTTGAAGCTATTAACAATGAGAATATTGTAATGTTGAGTGATAGATGCTAAGCTGAGCAAAAGGGAAGAATATGCAAGAGAGAGATGAAGAAGAGAAAGAATAGCAAGATAATGAACTTGATGCTTTTGTAAGATTTACTTGTGTTGAAATGCTCAAGAAACTCGGGACAAAAGGTTATGTGTGATTAGTGACTAAACGTTTGACTTCATGATTTCAGAGTGGGAGAAATTTCTGGAAATGACAAGACCTGTATATTAATTTTGAAAATAAGTAGAGTAGAGGAAAATGAATTTGGAGAGGGCATTAGGGAGGTGGGTACTGGGTGCTGGCTACTCATCAAAGACATCTAGAATGACTTCAGAAGTCAGAGTAGATGTGAATTTTATGAGTTAAGACTAAGAAGGGGGTGTGGTGGGAGGTGTTGTTAAGAAGATCTGTAAATGAGTATTCCTCTGAAGATAGAAGCTAGGTTATAGCTAGATGAGCTTCTCAAAAGAGCAAGGGTTTTTTAAGCAGCAGTAGCAAACTTGAAAGACCCTGATTGCATTTCTACCTGAAGATAAATTCAGTCTGAGAAAAAGTTCAAATTTACTTTCTAGAAGTTAAGGGATTTCATCAGTGTACACTCCAAGAACAAGGAGAGTATTTTGAAGCAGAAGGAGGAGGAGGAGGAGAAGGAGGAGAAGGAAAGTTAATGACCATTGGGTGACAATTAAAAGAAATCTCAGTTGAAGAGTTTGGGAGGGAAAAGAAAGTGTGGTTAATAAAGGGAATATATAAGAAGTAGCATAGGGATGAGAATTTGAAAAACCTTAAGATATAATAGATAACAAGATAGCAATATATTTGGCTATATTTCTGTTAGTTAGGGACAGAAGACTTGGTGGACATAATATTGATGGTTTATTAGAGTAGAGACAGCACTAGGTCTGAGATGTCAGTGATTTGCTATTTGTAGGCCTGGGCCTTGGTCCTCATATGGCTGCTGCTACAGATTTAAGGCAGGATATACATAAAAGGTTCTTTCCTTACCACCTTTGTTTTCAACTCTATCAAATTCCCTGTTATTTTTTCACCTCGTTTCCATGGAGATAGTTTAGAATGTGTGATAATAATAAACCGCATGAATTCCATATCATTCAAAATTTCTTCTAGCTTGTATTCTAGGCTTTTCTTTTAGCAAGAAAGTTGTGATTTATTTTTATAATGGACCAATTTCTTTATCTTCCATAGTACCTCAGACAACTCTCAAGACAATAATCTGGCCATAGTATTTTTAAACTTAGGTTGCCAGTATTTTTTTCAAACATAAAAAGTTGAGTTATTATTTTTTTTTTGCCAAGTTCAAAAACTCTCAAAATTTAATACGCTATAATATGCAATTTAAGTTATTATCTAGCCTATAAAGCTATCATCTTTGATAGACTTATATTTTTATATACCCATTAAAATAATTATACTAAGGCCAAAGTATTAAAATCTTGATTAACTATACAGAAGATGCATAAATTTTAAATATGTATGTGATTTGGTATGGCTTGTGGAATGATCAAAGAATCAAGCTCTGCACATACAAAGCATGAAATAGCACAGAAGGTTGATACAATGCATTTCCATTAAGGCCAATGAGTTAAAGGAGTTTGTTCTCCGGGATGTGATTCACTTGTATTTCTTTAGAGTTCTCTTATTTTCTTTCCTTCAATTTCTCACTTCTCTCTCAATTTTCTTGAGTCTCCTCTTGACTTTGTCTTTCAGTTTGAGGGCAGGACCATTTCAGAAACATTTTCAGTTGTAAATTTTAGTATAATTTATCAATTTCAATTAGAGTCAACAAAGCTTAAATTCTGGCTATCGTTTGGCCTCTTGATGTTGTGTGGTGGAATGCAATAAAGGCAAATTTTGAATTATAAAGACCTGGACTTAGATCCCAACTCTGTCATTCATTAACTGTGTAATATCAGTAAATTATTTGAGCTCTCATGCTTAAATTTTGAGCTTCTATACTGGTAAACAAAGTAATGATAGCTCTTACAAAGTGCTATTAAAATAATTCAAATGGGGCATTGGACATCTCATATGATGCCAGAGTGTGTTCAAAGGATATTTATTGTCTGACTACCTACAACACCCTTTCCATCACTCAGCCACGTAAGCAAGGATTATATTGTTCAGTTCTCTTCAAATTAGATGAGCAGGAAACTTAAGAGAAGATGAGTTCTTTTAAAATGTAGGTTTACCTGCATTTTTAATCTGAAACCATTCAAGTATGCAAAGTCTGTGGAAAGGTTAAAACTTGCCAGAAAGCCAAATTATAATATGATGTTTTCATATCAAACCTCTGATAAAAAGAGGCTTCCTTAGAAAGGAAGAAATGAATGCTTGTTCAAATGTAACTAAGGTGACTTTTGCTCATCTTTGGAGAAAGAGATGTATAGAAGTGGAAGGCTCTCTTTGAATCCATCAAAGTGCAAATGATATAGAAATGTGGTGAGAACAAACTGGGGAGAGCTTTCTTTGCAAGGTGTTGTGCCAGATAATTGACCAACTAACTGATGGATTAAGTGACTATTAAGTGCCTAAGATATTACAGGCACTAACTAGAAGCATGGCCATATCACTGTATCCCCATCCAAACCCAATGAGTCAGTTAATAGCCTGATTCATCTACAATTAAAAAGAAAAACAAAAATTGAAGCTCAAAAAGGGTTATTATGTTGTCTATATCACAACATGAGAAATAGGAAGAAATGAGATTGAACTTGCTCCTCTGACTTCTGCTCTAAACAAGTTCTCTACCTACCAACGTAGTGAGGCAAGAAGGAGGACTTTAGAAATTAGAAGCCATTGGTTCAACACAGATTTTTTTCTTTGCAGATATGATAAACAAAACCTCAACAAGTGAGTTAAAAATAATTAAGTTTTATTTAATATTACTAAATTATTAATAATTATTAATTATTTAAGTTTTCTAATAATAATTTACATTTTCCATTCTTGTGATACTTAACTAATATGTTTCATCTCCACCCAGACTATAAATAAAATACAATTAAGTTAATTGCATCCCCCCAAAGTTAATAATTTAACTTAAATTGCAATAATTTTACAGTAAAAATCAGAGAAAAGCATCAATCTTAACCTTCTGTAGTGAAATATGTTTCTCTTCCTCAAAGGCATTTTCTCTTCTAGATATACATAAACATGGTTTAATATAACTTAATCATCATTTATAAAATTGCTTTAATCAAGCTATCTTTTGCTACACAGGAGCATGTTTGGTTGCACTAAGTTGTTTAATTTGTATTATACTCAGTGATCCATGCCAGAGAGCACACCCCTAGAATGTCATAAAATATGTCCACAGAATCTAATCTTGCTTGATTCCTTCTGAGAGCAAGATAAGCAAATAAGCAAAAATTAAAAAAAAAAAAAGTTCATGCGCCAATAAATTTGGAAATCACTGCTGAATGCCTCACTCATATAGTCAAAATGCAGCATCACACTAATTGTACAATATTGCTCTAAAGTAACATGTTTAATTGTGTTTACCTAATTATATTATTCAAGTGCATTTTGTCCTACAATACCTCCCCATTTTCCTTTTTAAGCTGCAACAAATAACAACGCTGAAGCTCATGTTCCATAGAAAACTTCAGAAATGCTAGTTAGCAAACTAATCCTCTGATATTCATTATTCTGATAATTCATAATTATCTTTAAGCAAAAGGCACACGTGACAACTATAAATATTTTAGTGTCCATCATACCATTTAAACAGAAAAGCAAGGTCTGACAGCAAGTAGATGGTGGACTTACGTGTGATTCAAGAGTTTTTATCTGGTAGCCAGAATACATATGAAGACCCAAGAGCACTGGGAAACATTTATCATGGTAACGGAATTGCTCTGGGGAGAAAAAAAAAGAAACTGCCTTAGCTCATTCAGTTTTGTCATCATAACAATCTTTCTCCTCCTTAATTCTCCATCGTTTAAGAATCGAACACTTTCGTGTTCAATCATTTGGTAAGAATTCCTTGAGTTTCTATTGTCTGGGCAGTACCCTGCTACCCTCTGGAGACATAGACAGAGTAGCATTCATTCCCTACCTTTGCAAAACCTACAGGCCGGTAGAAGAGAGACAAGGTCGCCAACGCCTTCGATATAATGTGATGAATGCGGTACCAGAGGTACCACAAGCCCTAAAGACCTACTGGTGAAGGACACCAAATTCATTCTGTTTACATCAGGACAATTTTTCCAGTGATGCTTGTTGAGTGGCAAATGACAGGTCACATTCACCAAATAGATGAGAGTTTTTCAGGTATAAGAAAGGGAATGAGATATAGCATAGAGATATGTGGAGCACAGAACATTTAACATATAGCTTGATATGACCAAGAAAGATAGAAAAATGTAGGTTGTGTGCATGTGGGTTGTGCAGCAGGTGAATTAGGAGGATTGACATGGAATATTATGCAGCCTTAAAAAAAGATGGAGACTTTATCTCTTTCATATTTACATGGATGGAGCAGCTGGAACATATTCTTCTTAGTAAAGTATCTCAAGAATGGAAGAAAAAGTACCCAATGTACTCAGCCCTACTATGAAACTAATTTAGGGCTTTCACATGAAAGCTATGACCCAGTTACAACCTAAGAATAAGGGGAAGGGAGAAAGGAAGGGGAGGGAGGGGGGAGTGGGTGGAGGGAGGGGGATTGGTGGGATTATACCTGCAGTGCATCTTACAAGGGTATATGTGAAACGTGGTAGATGTGGAATGTAGATGTCTTGGCACAATAACTGGGAGAATGCCAGGAAGGCTGTGTTGACCAGTGTGATGAAAATGTGTCAAACGGTGTATGAAGCTAGTGTATGATGCCCCATGATCATATCAATGTACACAGCTATGATTTAATAAAAAAACAAAACAAATAAACAAACAAAAAAAAGCAAGTTGTCAAACGGTAAAAAAAAAAAAAAAAAAGTATCAAATGTTAGGAAATGTCGTCATAAGGTGGGCAAGGTCATGTTTTTGTCCACTCTGTTCCTTCCTCCTTACAAATAAATGGACGCCAGGCCTCAGGGGCTGGGTAGAGCACAGTAATGTTTGCTTCCTCCTGGAGTTATATTATCCTTTGCTCTAATCATTTCACAAAATATTTAGGCATTCACAGGTAATTGTGGCCTTGTGAAAGGTTTTTTGGTTTGTTTCCTAAATAACTTTTTCTTTCTTTTTAATCAAAATTATATGTGTTCATGGCTTAAAAATAAAAATTGTTCTACAAGGATCCTTTTAAATAATCCCAACAATATCTTCTCCTATGGCTCAGCTACCTCAGCTTTTAACTATTTCTTTAGTTTATGTGTACATTTATCCAAATAATTTGCTCACAGTGTTTTTTCTTAGTTTTTCAATTCTTTCTTTTTTTTTAAACTTTGTTTCACTTTGTTGCCCAGGCTAGAGTGCCATGATATCAGCCTAGCTCACAGCAACCACAAACTTCTAGGCTCAAGCCATCTTTTTGCCTTAGCCTCCCCAGTAGTTGGGACTACAGGCGTCTGCCATGACACATGGCTAATTTTTCTATTTTAGTAGAGACTGGGTCTTGCTCAGGCTGGTCTTGAGCTCTTGAGCTCAAGGGATTCTCCCACCTCAGCCTCCTAGAGTGCAAGGATTACAGGTGTGAGCCACCACCCCTGGCCTTTCAAATCATTATAGAAAACTAGAATTTAGGTTTTGCACCCTTTCCCAGAACACACTTACACCCGACACACATGCATGAGCTCCTTTCCACACATCCGTTCTATATAATTACATTATGATGCTTATTGGGATGGCTTTTCAGTATTTTACTTGCTATAAGGTTGGAAAACACTGTTCATAGTGAGCTATGTAGTGCACTATTATTATATTTCCTTTCTTATACTGTAATTTTTATGTGCCAGAAGTTAGTGACTGGTTCCTTTTTTTCTTTTCTTTTCTTTTCTTTTCTTTTCTTTTCTTTTCTTTTCTTTTCTTTTCTTTTCTTTTCTTTTTCCTTTCTTTTCCTTTCTTTTCCTTTCCCTCCCTCCCTCCCTCCCTCCCTCCCTTCCTTTCTTGAGGGGAATTGCAGTGTTTCCTGTGTACCAGTTACTTATTAATCCCCAAACTCTTTGCCATACTGTAAATCTCCCTGTAGCAGACATAGTTGGCCCACTGTTGATTCTTCTTCTTCTTTTTACTCTTGTTTTTGAGATATTTCTCCAGAGCCTTCTGCCTTCCTGCTCCAATCTGGAGTTAACATTATCTAGGTCTCATCCTAGGATTTTTCTTCATCATTGCCCTGGGGGATTCCCTTGGATGCTTTCTGTATTCAATTACTTGTTCACTGGACCCAACATCTTTTTGTCGATACGCTCCCTTGTTTCAGAGCAGCAGTTCTCAACCTGTGGGTTGCGACCCCTTTTTAACAAAGAAAATACAGTGCAGCATAAGGAAGGTTGAGAACCACTGTTTAGGAGGATCTTCTTCTCCAATAGCTTCTAGAGAAAAGGTGTAAGAGAAAAAAATTTTTGGATCTTGAGTAACTGACAATGTCTTTATTTTATTCTCTGGTTTAGCATAGAATAATAAATTAAAAATTATATACCCCTCAGAATTTTGGCGGCATGTGCTGATTATTGCTCTATTTTCCAGTTTGGTATTGCAAAGTCCAATGCCATATCTTGGCCACTTGTTTTTACTTTCTGAAAGCATTATGAAGTTCTTTCTTTATCTCTAGTATTCTGAGATTTAAGAATGATGTCCTTGGGCTTGGGCCTTCTCTACTCATTGTGTTCACACTTGGTATAGTTTTAATGTGGAAACTCATGTGCTTCAGTTTTTTAAATTTTATGGTTATAATATCTTGTATATTTTTCTCATCTTTGTTTTCTCTTTCACTAAGAAACACCCATCATTTGATTTTGACACTGCCAGATTAGTATTACATTTTTAAAATATTCTTTTAACATTGTTGGTTTGTTTGCTTTTTTCCAACCCTACAAGGTGTTCTGAACTTTATCTTTCAACTCATCTATTGAGACTTTTTTTTCCTGTATACTTTCTTACTTTCTAAGATTCCTTTCTACGTTGGGAATGTTCCTTTGAAAAGATTCCGTCTTGTTTCATGAATGTAGAAATAATTCTCAATCTTTTTGAAGTGCTTTTCTCTTTGTATATCATTTTTTAATGTTTGTTATTGTTGTTTTTTATTATATCATAGCTGTGTACATTAATGCGATCATGGGGCATCATACACTGGTTTTATATACCATTTGACATATTTTTATCACACTGGTTAACATAGCCTTCCTGGCATTTTCTTAGTTATTGTATTAAGACATTTATATTCTACATTTACTAAGTTTCACATGTACCCTTATAAGATGCACTGTAGGTGTAATCCCACCAATCACCCTCCCTCCACCTAGCCTCCCCCCTCCCTCTCCTCCCTATCCCCCTTCCCCATATTCTTAGGGGGTTATAACTGGGTTATAGCTTTCATATGAAAGCCATAAATTAGTTTCATAGTAGGGCTGAGTACATTGGATACTTTTTCTTCCATTCTTGAGATACATATTATCATTTTTTATTTTAAATTTCTCTCTCTTTTTTCATCTCTAACTTTCAAGTTGGTGGATTTCCTGAAATTATCAGTCATCCTTGACTGTCTATTTACATCTGAGTGGGTTCATACTGTACCTTGGAAGATCTTTGTGGGGTGGGCTTGTTGCTAGATGAAATTCACTATGGAGTAATCTGGATGAATGTTTCATGTGGTTACTCATGACTATAAATATTTCCAGGTCTCCCTTATCTTCTTCTAAGCAGTCAGATTCTCTAGGGATAAACTTTCCAGTTTACTGCTAGAAGGTACTATTCTGGCTGCCTGAACATGGAGATCAAATAGAGAAAGGGGAGGAAGGTGGAGATTATCTCACAAGTTGGTGTGTAAACTTTTGTTTAATGTCTCTATTTTCTGAAAACTCTGGTCCTAAAGACAGCAAACCCATGTTCACAAAGAACTGATTATAATTATCTCTTCCCAACTCCATGGCCAGAGACTTTATACCGTCAGTTTGAAATTAGCTTTGGTGGGAGTGTTTACACCACTGCCATTGGCAATAACTAAAAATTATAACCACTTTTCTCCCCCTTCCAAACTGATTGTGAAATATAACCTGTAGTCATTGAACACACTTCTGCTTTAGCTGTGTATGGTGTTTTCCTATGCTAGAATTTCTTATTTTTACCCACTCCAAGAAATACACTTTTTAGTCATGTGCCAGGGTTGCCCCAGGGAAGGGAGCATGATCATGGGGTTGTGTAGAGTGGGAGAACCAATCTAAATAGGATTTTGCTGCCTTTTAAACAGACCTTCAAACAATTTTCTTATTTTCAGCTTGCTCTTTATCCTCACTTTGAAAAGCCCCTAGCAGTATCATTCCTGATTTTCTGAAGCACAATTCAGGTTGCTTCCTGGGTTCACCCACTGTTCGCTTGGATTTCAGCTTTCTGGGATCTGCCAAGTCAGTGACCATTCATCCACCTGCTTTCCAACTTACAAAATTAGGTTTCTTTTGTTCGTTGTTCTTTGTTCTTTGTTGAGGGTATATATCTTTACATTTTAACTCTTTATAGTTGGTTCTTTTAATGGTTTGATGGATGAATCATGTAAACACAAGTTTAATCTGGCTTCTTTACCCAAAACCCTAATTAAAGAGTTCCTATCATGTCAGGGGCTTAGAGTCCCGAGTAGTCCAGATAAACTTCTCCTTCCCTGGGCCTACCCAGAAATATTAAATAACACTAAAGGCCTTGGGCAGCCCCATAACCAAGGTCATCTTTCTTGGACTATAGTTTTTTTTTATTTTCATTTAAAAATATTAAGGGGGTACAAATGCTTTTGGTTACATGGATCCCTTTTCTAATGCTTGAATCACTGCTAAAAGTGTGCTTATCATCCAAATAGTGTTCATTGTACCCATTAGATAGGTCTTTGCCATCCCTTCCTACCCACTTTCCCTGCTTGATTTCTACTGAGTTTTACTTTCCTCTGTGCACATGTGTGCTCCTTGGTTACTTCCAATTTAATAGTGAGTACACATGGTATTTGTTTTTCCATTCATTAGATATTTCACTTATGATAATTGTCTCCAATTTCATCTAAATTGTTGCAAAAGACGTTAATTCATTCTTCTTATGGCTGAGTAGTACTCCATGGTATACATATACCACATTTCATTAATCTAGTCATGAATTGCTGGCTATTGGGGTGATTCCATCTTTGTAATTGTGAATTTTTCTCCAATAAACATTCACATGCAAGTGTCTTTTTGATAAAATAATTTCTTTTCCTTTGTACAAATACCCAGTAGTGGGATTGCTGAATCAAATAGAAGGCCTACTTTTAGTTCTTCAAGGAATCTCTGCATTGTTTTCCATAGAAGTAGTATTAATTTTCAGTTACACCAAAAGTGTGTAAGCATTTCTTTCTCTTTATATCCATGCCAGCATCTGTTGTTTTTGGACTTTGTTAAAAGTCATTCTAACTAGGGTGAGGTGATATCTCATTGTGTTTTTATAATTTGCATTTCCCTTATGACTAGTGACGTCTGAGCATTTTTCATGTGTTTTTGGCCGTTGGTCTATCTCCTTTTAAAAAGGTTCTGTTTGTCTTTTGCCCACTTTTTAACAGGGTTGTTTGATTTTTTTTCTTGATGATTTTCTTAAGTTCTTTATCAATTCTGGATAGAAGTCCATTATTGGATGCACACATTGCAAATATTTTCTCATATTCTATAGGTTGTCTATTTGCTCTATTGATTATTTTCTTAGCTGTGCAAAAGCTTTCAAATTTAATCAAATCCTACTTATTTATTTTTGCTATTGCTGATTTGTCTTTGATTGTTATTTATATATTTTTGCCTAGGGCCATATCTAGAAGAGTTTTTTTCTACTTTTTTTTCTTAAATTCTTATGGTTTTATGCCTTACATTTAAAGTCTCTTATTCTAAAAGTTTTCTAGTAGAATCCCTAGTGTTTTCCAGATATACGATCATGTCGTCTGCGAACTGCTGGTGGGAATGCCCACTAATACGTCCCTTCTGGAAGGATGTTTGGAGAATACTTAGAGACCTAAAAATAGACCTGCCTTTCGATCCTATAATTCCTCTTCTAGGTTTATACCCAGAAGACCAAAAGTCACAATATA
>CAUYPK010044593.1:0-80277 GCA_963574355.1 Loris lydekkerianus
TGGAAGGATGTTTGGAGAATACTTAGAGACCTAAAAATAGACCTGCCTTTCGATCCTATAATTCCTCTTCTAGGTTTATACCCAGAAGACCAAAAGTCACAATATGACAAAGACATCTGTACCAGAATGTTTATTGCAGGCCAATTAATAATTGCTAAGTCATGGAAGACGCCCAAGTGCCCATCGACCCACGAATGGACTAGCAAATTGTGGTACACGTATACCATGGTATACTATGTAGCCTTAAAGAAAGATGGAGATTTTACCTCTTTCATTTTACATGGATGGAGCTGGAACATATTCTCCTTAGCAAAGTATCCCAGGAATGGAAGAAAAAGTACCCAATGTACTCAGCCTTACTATGAAGGTAAACTATAGCTTTCACATGATGGCTATAACCCAACTATACCACAAGACTATGAGGAAAGGACCAAGGAAGGGGAAGGGAGGGGGGAGGTTTGGGTGGAGGGAGGGTGATGGGTTGGGCCACATCTATGGTGCATATTTTTATCTATAATAATAATAAAAATAAAAAAATACAGTAATGTTTCAGGATATAAAATCAATGTCCACAAGTCAGTAGCCTTTGTGTATGCCAATAACAGTGAAGATGAGAAGCTAATTAAGGACACAACTCCCTTCACCATAGTTTCAATGAAAATGAAATACCTAGGAATATACCTAACGAAGGAAGTGAAGGACCTCTATAAAGATAATTATGAAATCCTCAGAAAGGAAATAGCAGAGGATATTAACAAATGGAAGAACATACCATGCTCATGGATGGGAAGAATCAACATTGTTAAGATGTCTATACTTCCTAAAGCAATCTACCTATTCAATGCCATTCCTATTAAAATACCAACATCCTACTTTCAAGATTTGGAAAAAATGATTCTGCATTTTGTATGGAACCAGAAAAAACCCCATATAGCTAAGGCAGTTCTTAGTAATAAAAATAAAGCTGGGGGTATCACCATACCAGATTTTAGGCTGTACTACAAAGCCATAGTGATCATAGTACAAGCCATCATGGTACTGGCACAAAAATAGAGACATAGACACTTGGAATTGAATAGAAAACCAGGAAATGAAACTAACATCTTACAACCACCTAATCTTTGATAAACCAAATAAGAATATACCTTGGGGGAAAGACTCTCTATTAAACCAGGGGTGGCGAACAAGTTCGACTACGCGCTCGGAGATCGCTCCTCAGAGGTCCCTCCTCAGAAGCAGCATAACAAAATCCAAACTGGGCAAAGAGCCACAGTATACAACATAAGGAGAAGAGGCAAAGAGCCGAAATTCATTTTGGCCGGGAGCCGCATGCGGCTCTAGCCGCGTGTTCACCACCCCTGCAGTCTATTCAATAAATGGTGTTGGGAGAACTGGATATCTACATGTAAAAGACCGAAACTGGACCCACACCTTTCCCCACTCACAAAAATTGATTTAAGATGGATAAGGGATTTAAATTTAAGGCATGAAACAAGAAAAATCCTCAAAGAAAGCATAGGAAAAACACTGGAAGATATTGGCCTGGGGAAAGACTTCATGAAGAAGACTGCCGTGGCAATTGCAACAACAACAAAAATAAACAAATGGGACTTCATTAAACTGAAAAGCTTCTGCACAGCTAAGGAGACAACAACCAAAGCAAATAGACTACCTACACAATGGGAAAGAATATTTGCATATTTTGAATCAGACAAAAGCTTGATAACTAGGATCTATAGAGTACTCAAATTAATCCACATGAAAAAAGCCAGCAATCCCATATATCAATGGGCAAGAGACATGAATAGAACCTTCTCTAAAGAAGACAGACAAATGGTTAATAAACATATGAAAAAAATATTCATCATCCCTATCTGTTAGAGAAATGCAAATCCAAACCACCCGGAGATACCATCTAACCCCAGCAAGAATGGTCCACATCACAAAATCTCAAAACTGCAGATGCTGGCATGGATGTGTAGAGAAGAGAACACTTTTACACTGATGGTGGGACTGCAAACTAGTACAACCTTTCTGGAAGGAAGTATGGAGAAAACTCAAAGCACTCAAGCCGGACCTTCCATTTGATCCTGTAATCCCATTACTGGGAATCTACCCAGAAGGGAAAAAATCCTTTTATCATAAGTACTAGACTGTTTATTGCAGCTCAATTTACAATCGCCAAAATGTGGAAACAACCTAAATGCCCATCAACCCAGGAATGGATTAACAAGCTGTGGTATATGTATACCATGGAATACTATTCAGCCACAGAAAAGCTGGAGACTTTCCATCTTTTGTATTAACCTGGATGGGTTGAAGCACATTCTTCTTAGTAAAGTATCACAAGAATGGAAAGCAAATATACAATGTACTCAATGTTAATATGAAGGCAGTAGATGATCTAATACATACCCACATAGGAGTAAAAGTCAATTCCATTCAAGTTGGGGGAAGAAGGAATGACAGAGGGGGACAAGGGAGGAGGAGGGATTGATGTGCTCCCACTTAATGTCCACAATGTAGGGGTATATAGCACACCTTTGGGGTGTGGGACACAACTATAAGAGGTGCTCTACCTAACAAATTCAAGTATTGTGACCTGGTTGTTTGTACCCTCTCACATTAACTTGTAATAAAAAAAAAATTGCCTGTTCATTTAAATGTACACTATTGTAGTACTGGGCACACTAAAAGCCCTGATGTAAGCATGATATAATTCATGTATGTAACAAAAAAAATACTTGTCACCCTAAATATTTTGGAATTAAAAAGAAAGACAACTAACAACCAAGATCATGCTGCCTCTTCAAATATCATGAGTAAATGTCTTTCTTAGCTTTTGCAGCTATGAAATGGGTTTGTAACACCCAGTGTGTAAAGATGTTTTATATATAGACTGATGATTATAAAACACTATATAAACACTAATTGCCCTGTATTCGTGTTAAAGGTTTTGTAGTTATACCTGTATCTTGCCAAGAAGAAGTCTTTTTCACGATTTTGAATAAGAGTGTTCATTCACTACCCTTCTGGTAAGTATGTTGGGGTTGTGAGCTTGATGGCTGGAGGTGTAATGTGGCCATCTTAAACTAGTTTTGAAAGAAGTTTCATGACTACTCACATAGGCTGTGATTATAGTACTACCAAGAAAAACATTTACTTCCTACGTATAACTATAAAGCCTAATCCCTAGAATGAGTCTACTGTTTTGACTGCACAGAGGAAACCTGATGAATTTTCTAATAAGATGTAATGAAGTCTTAGGTTTTTATACCCTGAAGTATCACCAATTAATAAGTATAAATGATGAAATCATTCAACTTGTAAATAGCAACTATAATATTTTCATGCCCAGAATGATGTGATGACTATTTGGGGACATACAAAATAGTTAGTGTTTGTAGAATGTCTTAAAATTCTTGGCTGAAAGCAAAATGTAGTGTCCTACATATGAAGTAATATGTAAAATTTTTAAAATAAAAAAAAGTGTGGTTGTGGAAAAAAGTATTTAAAAAGAGATCTTCTGCTTCTGGGTAAAGGGCTCAACTACAACTTGGGGTTTATCTAACAAACATAAGCAATCTTACCTTAATCCACCCTTATATTAATCTGAAATTAAAAATAAATAAAAAGAGATCTTCTGAAATACACTAAATATACTATAAGAGAAAAATAAGTAAACATAAAAAGATCTTTAAATTAATTTTGGTGTACACCAGTTAATAACAGAACATAATTTTTCTTAAAAAGAAAAAAATACATATTTGGAACTTACTTAAAGATTCTTAAAAGAAAGAAAAAAAATATAACTAGCAGTTAACATGCTGCAATCTGTCAAATAATGAGATTATCTTAACTCATCCAGGCAGCAGCAAACTTGACTTTCAACACCACAAAAATATTAAGAATGCAATCTATAGAAGCTATTATAGACACCTGTATCCACAATATAGAGTTATAGGCTATCATTACTGGATATGATTTTGGAAAATGATAACGTGTTCCAAAACTCCTTTGTCTAATGTCTACAGTTCTGAAACTTGCCTTGCCATCCACGTGTCTACTTGTTCCCACTTGCCTTGCTACAATGGACAGATAAGAGAAGTTTTGCACTAAATAACAGGTCATATAGCTATTCTAAAATCACTTCAGTATGATTTATTACTGACACTTAGTGCTACTTATTCAAAATAAACTGTTCTGAATTCATGTCTACTAGATTAACATGCTTCTATATTGCTATCAGTTAAAAAAAAATTACTTTTATGTAATTTCCTGTCCATTTTCCATGGGTGGAATAAATGTGTTTCTTTAGCAACTTTATGGCCTACAGTAATATTTTATATTTCTCTCCCTCACCAAGAATGGGACTATATTATATATTTTTGTCTTCTCTGTTTCACTAATAATTTCCTTGCACTTAGAAATGCTCATGTTCCTTAATAACATAATTTATTTTTCAGGTAAAGTAGGAGTCTCCAAATGTTCTAATTGAAGAAAACATTACCACTGGATTGAATAGAACAATTTGAACCAAGTGATGGTTAAAATATTAAATATAAGCAAAAGATAAGTACACAGAGAGATAGATGATAGATAGACAGATAGATAATCACATATTTTTTTAGTTATCACATTTGAAGTTCTTGAAACTATGGTTTCAAAACTATAAAATTTTCTCCTTAAGTGCAGAAATGCTGGAAAGTTAAGAACTTAAAATCTGGTGTATACACAATCTACTAAATACCAACAATGAAGAAATTGTTTCTTTAGAATTCCAAGTACATTTATACACATATATATTTTAAAATATCCTTTATTTTTCCATTTATTTATTAGGGTAAATATTAGTAAATATTGCGGGATATAAGATTACTTCTGGGTAAAATTATCTCTTCAGATCCTGAAAGATTAAAATTAAAATTAATCCCAATTCTTAAGTTGTATAATTTTATGTATTATATTATCAACATATATTAAATTAGCTATATGGTTTGCATCTGAAAGACTATTACAAGCTGTTCATACATTTACTTTATTAAATATTTATTTTGAATAGTTAATAAATATTTTATTAAATGTATATATTTACAGAAATTATGAATTAATAATAGACATTATAAACTTATATGGATTTTTTTTAAAGAATAACACCCCTATTTTAATCCTCCATATTGACAATCAGAACATCTTAAAAACACACCAAGTATCTGGCAAAGTGATTATATATCCATTAGCTGTCAAAAAGTAGCTTGATAGGAGGAAAGAAAATAACTACAGATAGCCCCTGTAATTTACTGCCTAGTAATTTTACCACAAAGATGTTTTGGAAAACTAGATGGTTAGTAGGAGGACATTAAAAAATATATTTTACTAAAAGAAAATCCATGTCCCTATTCTAAATCTCATTTTTTATGTAATTGTAGAATAGAAGCTTTTTCATTTATTAAACAATTATTTTGAGAGCAGACATCCAAATAAAGAGAAGTGTGTCTAAAATTAGCAAGCACTAGATTTTTTGTTTTCTCTTTCTTTCTTTCTCTTTTCCCTTCTTTTCTTTTTTTTTTTTTTTTTCTTTCTAGACAGGTTGAGTCATTAAATGGCAGAAAAGTTAAAGTGCATCAGTACCTAAAAAGGTCCTGAATCAGTACCTAAAAATTCCCTAAATGTAATCAATACTAATGATTACACTACCAAGCTGCCAGTGATTTTGCAGTACATTGCTAAGCTCACCCCAGCCTCTCTGTAAGCCTTGGCTCCATTCTGTGGCTTAGGCTACCCTCTGCCCAATGACTATACCACTTAGTGCATTACACTGAGGAGGGACCAGCTGCAAATTACAATGCACTCAGAAGTTTATAGCTGGGACAAAACCCAGAAACTTTCTAGTTCAAACCTCAAACTTGTCTAGTCCACAATCATGGTTCAGAGAAAGTAAATATGTTCGAAGTCGGAATGAGAATACACTTTGACAATTGCAGGGTTTACAGTGACAAAGGTTTAAAGGTCCTTGTGCCCCTTAGTATCTGTGACTCTCTGGACATGTTCCTAAAATTCTCTGAGCATCAGTCACTCTGTGATGAGGAAATGAGATCACAGAAGGGGGAAAATGCATCTGGCACACAATGATCAGTGAATTTGTGGCTTTTATGACTTTTAGAAGAAAGGGCCATGTTCCTATGAAATGACAGAATTGTGATAATTCAGCCTTTTTTTAGTCCATTGTTCTTTTTATTACTCTACATTATCTCACAAGCATCTGGAGGCAAGGAATCACATGGTGATGTGTGACACACAAGTAACTGCCACGTGGGAGATGCACTTTTCCTTGGTTCATAGCAAGCCTCAGAAATAGAAGCACATAAAAATCATTCCAATAAATTTATTAGGTAAAACCAAAAAAAGATGCAGGATTAAAAAAACATTCTAAGTAGCCTACAGAGAAATATATAAAAATAGGTAAATATTATAATTTATTTCAATCCTACAGACTCAAAAACAGGTTATGAATAATGTTTTGCTCTAAGAAGAAATTTCATAAATCAGGGACTGGAATTTCTTGCATTTTTAAAGCAATATTTCCTTAAGAAGAAAGCAGGCTTTTTCAGTGACACAGAAAATTCCTATCATTTTTACTTTGTTCCAAAATTATATTAATGGAGTTTTTGTCATGGGAATAAATTAAAATGGGGCATACGGCATGTGGAACGTGATGATATTTCTGCACCATGCGATTTACAAGAAAACAATTTCATATAGATCCTATCACTGACCACGTGGCCAACACGGGGGACCACCTCGGGCCCATGTGGAACCTCGCAGCACGAATGGGTTCATTCAGTAAGAAACATGTGATTTTTAAAGAGAATTCATTTAGAATTCTTCAGAACAAGTTTATGAAAGGATCACTTATATTTAGATGAGAATGGGCTATTCCTCGCAGCTGTGCAATTTTCACATTGTATTTTAGTCCTGGAGTTTTCTGACAGAAATGCAGGTTGAATGATAGTAAAAAAAAAAAAAAAAGAAAAGAAAAAAGAAAAAAAACAAAGGAATAAAAAAGACACTTTAGCAAAAAAAAAAAAAAAACAAACAAAATAAAAACATGACCTTTAAATATCAAAATAGCTAAGCTTTAAGATCTTCTGCCCATTAAGATCTATCCCTGTTGCTCTTTAGATGTGTGATTTTATAATGTAAAAGATAAAATACGCTGTTATATTAGGCCCTCGTGATCATGCCCCTTAACGTTCAACCCTTTAATTTGCATGTAAGCAAATAAGATCAGTAAGAATGCGTCTACAAATTATAGAAGTGAACAAACCAAATTCAGAGATAATTATATACAGGCAACATTAAAGTATAAGAATTGGCATGGAAGTAATTATTTATGTTAAATGAACTTACAAATGTTAAAAGAGTAAAACACACCTGTTCCTAAGATTTGGAAGGTTGCTTTAATATTTATTGTAGGGATTTTCCCAGGGTAATCCAACAATCATCCATGTTGATTGTGATGCAAATCAACATATACCAAACCAAAACATATCCCCAAACCCAAAACTTTATTATGCAGTGTACCCATAAGTTAGAACTCTCCAAATGTGTCCTCTCTTGAGACCTTCTAAGGATAAGAATAACCAATAAACCAAATAACTTGTATTTTGTACAGTATTTAATTAACTCAACTTGAAAAAAATTGTAATGAAAACCATTCCAAAATTACGCAATTCCTAATACATCACATAGCAATGGGGTGTAAACCAGGAAAAAGAAAGGAAAAGCACCTGATAAAGAATGCTTTTAGTTAGCATTGCTGTGTTCAACAAGTTTCAAGCTGCTTCCTTTGGTTCTATGAAATTGATACTTTTAGCTTCTAAGGAAGAAAACCACCCACTGGGTGTAACAGTCAATATTATTCTGTCTTCCATTTTATTTTCTGCTTTCCACTCAATTTTTTAAAAAATTCCACAGCTTTACAATATGCTCCTAAAAGAAAGTATTTATGCCCCCAGAATCGTCCTGAAAGACTGTCAGAGTACAGGATAGCCAAAGGAAGAGGAGGCCAAAGAAAGCCAGGGATGAGAGGAAGCAAGATATTACACATTTTCAGGGTAAATCCGATCAGAAATCTCACATGTAAGGCACTCAGCCAACTGCCATATGCCCTGACAAAGATACCAACAGCAGCAGTGAGCCCAGGGAGCTATTTTATCATTAGCCCCTCACCCAGCAGTGGTAGAAACTCATTTAGCCCCATGCTGGACTTTCATTAGGCCAGACTCGCATCAGATGGTCTCGTGTTTTGGCTTCAGAGTGGTGTGGCCCTTTATTGGGGGAGGCAGCCATATCTCAGCTCAGCGGGGAGCCCAGATTGGAGTGTTCCTCCCTGACAGATGCCAGGGCCTCAGCGGAGGCAGCAGTGGCCAAGGGGGCCTGATGCAAGACTATCCTTTATGTTGGCATTTTGTGGCACAAAACCTATGGAAAAGGACAAAAAAAAAAAATTCTAAATCTTTCAATTTTGTTTGTTTTTTATCTGACTTCTACTGAAAATAAGATTGATGGAGGGAAAAAATATTCACGAAGCTGCAAGTAAAGAGAAAAGCCAGAAATCTTCACTCAGAAATCCGAGCAAAGAGCCGAGCTGACAATGACGATGTTTTTTTTTAACCTCAAGAATGTAATAAAAAGTCAATGAAGCAAAGGATGTCAATATATTTTAATAAAAAAGATGTGACGTTTTAGAGCGCCTTCTTTTCTTCTTCTTCATAGGGAAGCTATATTTAAAAATAAATGGAAATAGAGAACAAGCATTAAAGTCTAATAGACACACATAGAAACGATTCGTTTGTCTGAAAAAGAAACTGAAACCTACATAATAAAGTGATCCATACTGTGGTGTTGAGGAAAGAAGAATTTTAAAATTGAATTTAAATTCATTTTTTTGATATCTGTAAAAATTTTGTCAAGAATTACAGACCAAAGGAAAAAAAAGTCAGGTTGACTTTTTTTCCTACCACATACCTGCTTTTTCAGGGACGAAAAAAATCGTGTCCAATATTTAAATCACTAATGATGTTTAAAATCACATTATGTTATTATGCTTTCTTATGTTCGCATGCTTTTATTATCTGAAAGTTTTTCATAAATATCATGGAAGACAAAACGTACCCTTCTTTAATTTGTTATGTTTCCATGAATCATAAAACAAACCACAGATAACCAAGGAAAAAATGAAAAAAACCATGTTTTAATTCTTTCAGCTTCTTCATTTAACCAGTTCATTTTCATATTGATTGTACATGCCATTAATATGTGCAAATTAAGTTTTCATACCAATATCATACATTAAATAATAGTTAGGCAAGTTATTTTCTATTTTCTTGCACTTCTGAAAATGTGTATTTCGTTTCCTTTTATACAAAGGTGGCAGATAGAAAGGCAGAGTTTACGAAAAAGAAGCAGGGGCACCTTTTCTAGCATCATTATTTTCAAATGAAAAATCTAGTTAGTGTATGTTTAGAAGATTTAGACAAAACGCTAGGAAATTATGTAATAATCTAAAATACTTGTGGTATTCTGAACTCTGAATATTGGTGAACAAATCAGAGGGTAAAATTGAATGTGGTCAGTTTCTCATCTTTTAGAAATAAGTGTCTAGTTACTGCTAAGTATTCTGTTCTCTTTCCTCATTGCCTTATGGGGGAAATCTGCAGATACTTTAGGTTAACGAACCGCAGGGAGCTTCCTTGGTGCAGGGAAACCCTTTCAGAGTGGTTTCTCTCCCGCACTCTCTTCCTATTTGTTGGTGAGATGTGGCATATCGGCCACTTAATCATTATGGTGTATGTCAATTTACAGACATGTTAGAGAGCATTGCTGCAGGAGGTTTGTTTTACCAAATCTAGAACTTTTGGCATTTTCATAAATAATCTCTTTTATTTAAATAATACGAGTGTTTGAAAAAGGAGATTTCTCTCTGTTTCTCTTTTTTAACTAAGAATTAAGGGTGCAAAAATTTCGCAAAATTGTTTTTTAAAAAGAAAAATGGACACGTACATAATGGAATATTAACAAATAAGCGTACCAAAAATAAATACACGTAAATATGAAGTTAAATTTATTATAATATTTTACATCATTCATGTTTTAAGATCAGCCTTCTCTGACTTTAATATTAGTAATGTTAGTAGAGGTGTACTTGTAGGAAGGTATGTGTTTTAAAATAATTATCAAGGACCTACAGTAATAGTCCTTCCTGCCTAGATGTTTCAGATACATCTGACGTCTTTAGACAACAATCTAGCTGCAATGTTAGCAAACTGGGCCAAGCCTCTTTGATGCACCACAGGTATTAATAAGTTGAGCACACACGTAAACGCTGGAGCAGGTGGGCTGTGTTGAAGCGCCACCTACTGAAACATTGTGTTCCCCAAACCTGCAGTGCCGAAGTTGGCATTTACAACAGCATTGGCAAAACTGGTTCAGGGGAAAAAAACTCCAGTACAAATGAAATCCTATTTTTGGCAAGCAGGACTCTATAAGTGTGTCAGCTTCAAACTTTACTGATTACAGCAGTTTGTCTATGCTCAGGAATTTGTGATTTCTCTTTATTAAGGAAGAATATAAACCAAAAAGAATACCAGCTTGCCTGTTCATAAATTGGGTCATTTATGAACATAGGAAAAGAAAAGAGAGGATAAAGGATAACAAGGCAATGTTCAATGCAATTTACACATTTTCAGGGTTTTGTTTGGAATGAAACAGACCTGAGTGAGGTAATCATACAATCACATACACGCGCGCACACACGGCTGTAACACATTGCATTCATTCTAATGAAGATGATTGAATTAACACTCAAATAGACTTACGTGCCCACATTCTCTTTTTTCTTCCAACCTACTCTCTACCCACGTATTTAAAGAATCTGAAAGAAAAATGGGCTCAGGAGGAACTGTATATTTTATCTCACTTTATAAGTGAGCTTAAGAAAGTCACCCAGGCACACTGCAAAAAGTACAACTAGCTCGCAACAGACTAGACGGGCTTATAGTAAGTGAGGAGGTTGGTTGAGATATTTTTAGAAGATTTTAAAAAAATGTCACATTGCATACTGTGGACACCGATAACATAAACTGATTTTCTTTTTAAAACAAAGCCTTAAAAATATAGAATGGAGCATTTCTTCTACAAAGTAGGCTCGCCCTTGATGAGGAAAGTCATGGGTATGACGGGGTATGGATTTCTGTTTGTATAATTTAGGGAAGGGGATTGTTTTGTTTTTCTTCTGATTCAATTTTTAAAGTTATGCAGGCAGCAAATTCATTCTTCATGGAAGTATAGACTATCTATTTAAATAATATACCACAGGCTAATTCTGACAGTGCTATTGTAATTCTCTAACTCGAGATAATTTATTTAACATACTTTTATTAAAAAGAGTAAAAGTTCCTATGTCTGATATATTTTTAAAGGTCTCTCTGGTAAACATATATTTGCATGGTCTATGTTGGAGCTGAATGGATGTCTATAGCATAAGTAGAAAATTCATTTATACACTTACTTTTTTAGTAACACATTTACATAACCTCCCTTTAAGACTGTAATGTTTTATTATGTTGACTTTTAGGCTCATAAACTTCCAAAGGTAATACCTATTATATCACACACTCTCTCTACTCAATATAACCACTACCTTTTCATGACATAGGAAGTTTTATTGTTGAAATTAAATCACGTTAAAAATTGGTTTAAAACCACAAACCCCCCACATTTTTAGAAAATAAGTTAATCTTCTTTCTTAATTTGTATTAATATGCATTATTTTTTTCAATTTAAAGGTTCAAAATATTTATACACATATAACATTTTAGGTGTTGTTCTAATTTATTTTTAGGACATCGTTTTGAATTAGAATTGTTAAACTTCACCTTTGGGAACCGTAATCCTAGCAGAATTGGGGCTTGCTTCATTGCTCTCCTCTAATTCATTTGACTTAAAAAAAATGGGAAGTCTTTTCCCTATTATCCATGAAATAAAGGTCATGGTAAAACTACTCTTTCTCTCGAGGAAGGTATAAAAATAACATCCTTAAATCATCAAGATTTTTTAAAAGAGTCATTATTTCAAGACCCAAATTTCAGAACATTCCTGAAAATGAAAATTTAATTTTAAGGTCAGTTAATCCAAAGTTACATGTGGAAATACATACCAATGTCTATTATTAACATGCTTCTATAAGAGGGCAGCCTCAAAAACAACCCTTTTACCAGTTTTATGCAAATGACTGACTTGGAACTGGTGCCAGAATCAGCATGCCACGTTCTTCAAACACACATTTATTATTTAAAAGCAAATTTAAGGATAGTGTTCCTTAAAGGCTAGTCTTCTTTCAACAATGGAATTTTATTTTAAAGGATTTCAAATATTTATCAGAAAAGAAAAAAAAAAATAAGGGCATGAAACACCTGCAGCCCTGTAAAGCAGACCATCTCACCTAACAAACAGAAAAGAATGAATCCCACATAAAAAGAAACTTTCTCTAACTTTATGGAAGAATATGCTGTTCTAATCTACCCTTGCAAAAGAACGGAGTGATTAAAATGCACATGTGTATCAGGTCATAGCAACTAACTTTTAAAATAACAAAGCACAGAAGTCAACGAGAGTCATGAACATATTGATGAAATGGATTAGGCTTCTTATACTGTGTCCCAAATAGCACATCGTTCATTCATGAGTTCAGCCCTGGGACGGAAACTGAGTAAATAAATGGACCTGCCCCATGCTCCAGGGTCACCATGCTCTTGTTTGGCTTGCTCAGTGGAGGACAAATTCCAAAATAGAGAGCACCCTGTCCAATTGCTCCCAGTGCTGTCCTAAAGACTGTAAGCTATTATTATAATGCTGGTGCTACCGGGCCACACACCACACACATGCAACTCTGAAATAAAATAGGTGCCTGACTAGTTTATCTAGAACATAATCAGAGGTACATTTAGGTGCTTCCTTTCCCTGTTAGAGGACTATTCGAAATAATTGCACTTTCTTTACAAATCTCAAAAGTTGGCTTAATTTTTGTTCTTTACTAAAAAATCAGTACGTAATCAGGACCTCTAAGGAATGGTTCTAATTTAATGTATTCTGGATTTCATTTAAAGAAATCTGGAAAGACTTTCAAAGCAATGTGATTTTTTTCAGAGCAAATGAAAAGTATATCCTAAATGGTATTTGGCAGCGAACATCCCCCTAACGACACCATTGCTAACTTGTTGGAAAACCATGATTCCCATTACCTGGACAGAATTGCACAGTTTTCTCTCCAAGAGGGTCCTGTTAAGCTCAGTGAAACAATGCCAGGATGTAAGTTCATACAGTAAAATGAGACCTAAGGAGTAGGCATTTACATACTCAGGGAAGATCCATACTAAGATCTAAGGAACTAAGGAAGAATGGATGCACATATTTTCAATGTATAACGTAAATAAGAGCACGCCGGTGTTGCTCTCAGAAATGTTACTGGGAGCCAATTTATAAATATTGGTGAATAGTGAAGCCCTAATCAGAAGACATACCTCTCTCTCTTTTTTTTTTTTTTTGCTTTTTTCACATTTATTTATTCATGTATTTAATTTTATTAAATCATAGCTATGTACATTAATGCACCACACACTGGTTTTATAGACCATTTGACATATTTTCATCACACTGGTTAACATAGCCTTCCTGGCATATTCTTAGCTATTGTGTTAAGACATTTATATTCTATATTTAGTAAGTTTCACATGTGCCCTTGTAAGATGCCCCGTGGGTGTAGTTCCACCAATCACCCTCCCTCTAGCCAGCCTGCCCCCCCCCCCACTCCCCTTTCTTCATATTCTTAGGTTATAATTGGGTTATAGCTTTCATATGAAAGCTATAAATTAGTTTCATAGTAGAACTGAGTACTTTGGCTACTTTTTCTTCCATTCTTGAGATACTTTGCTAAGAAGAATATGTTACCAGAATTTTGAAAGGCCCTTTGATATAGTGCTTTATAAATTTTTTTAAGCAACTCTATAAATATTAAGCCATTTTACAAAAGGGATAATTGCTGCTCAGAGAAATTAAGTATACTTAAAATTAATAACTAGAAAGTAGCAGAGCTTTTTCAGATAATAAATACACATATTTCAGAAATAACATTCTGTTTTCCATACATAAGTATATGATGCAGTCTATAAGTATGATACATGACCTGAATTATTCTATACTCCATTAGTTGAAGATTTTTGATGTAAATAATTTGATTCCTATATTTTTCAATTATGAAAATTTGCCTCTGATATTAAAATTATAAGTCCTTCTTCAGTTCTAAAAGCGAATAGTTTGTTTTTTATATATCTATTTTTCCAATGTTCTCTAACAATAAGATTTTACAAAGAATTACTACCGTGTATCATCCTAAATATTTGTAAATTTTTTCTTTCTAAAATAACAAAATGAAACTTTTATACTTACAAATGAAGAAAGTAAGTTCTATAACAATTCAAAGACCATTACTCAAAATACTATGTACAGTATGTGAAAATAAAAGCATACTAAAAAGTTGATAATTAACCTAAATAAAAATTATTATGACATTTGTGGTTATTCATATCACTTTTCTAAACACCTAAGCAGCAGCATCTACATGTTTGTCCAAAATTCCCAATTTTGGTTTTAACTGTAGCTATTTAGCTTTTTAAGTACAATGCTGGCCTAATTTCAAGTTTTAGACCTTATTAGTGAACAAATTTCTATATTTAGGAACTCATATTCCTACTTGATTCTTCACATACCCAATTTTTAGTACCAAGCCCCTGATTTAGTTTTCTAAATGCATATTTTAAGCGGCCAACTATTTCTCATTGTAATTGGATTAACTTGTCTATTATAGATCATAAAGTAGATAAGATATGCCAAAAGTGTTTATATAAAACTTTAAGACTGCGAATTAGTAGAGTTTCATTCAAGTTGTTATCATAATCCTACAAAAACCCTAAAGTCATCATTAGTAATTGGTTAGGTTTATAAATTAGGTTACTAAATTAGCAGATCAAAAATGATACCAACGATTATTTTCCTTGAATTAAGAAACCTTGTATTTATAATAATTCCACTAGATTTGCAGTACAAAAAAATTGGCAACCACCCAAGTTATTTTATGTCTCGATATTTTATGTATATAGCAATGAAAGAACTGAAAGTAAGCTTGGAAAACAGCAAGCTTGCCTTATTGTTTTATAGATGAGGTTGAGAAACTCAAGGTCACACACGCAGAGGACCCAGAATTTTTGTTTTCTGGTCTAGAGGGCTTGCCCTTCTGAGTAAATAGTATCTTTGAGTGGAGTTTTCTCATAGAACTATGTTCAAGAATCATTTACGTGTTTTCCCCAAGACTCAACTCTTTTCAAATGTAGATGTAAATTCATTGGAGAAATAATGTCTCTATGTGTTTACAGATCTAGTGCCAGGGGCTTTGAAAGTGGTTATGTGAACCAAATGAAGCCTTCTAGTCTCTTTGAGGTTATGCCTACCTCCTGCCTCTGCCCTTAGTGTCAGTTATCTGATTTACCTATGATGGAAACAGCAACAAGGCCAGCAGTGTGACGCTCAAATCAACATTACATGCTATGTTCTCACTCAGATGGGGAAACCAAGCTATGTGTCTGTGTGGCCTACTGAGTGCTATAATGGACTTGGGAGATTCAAGGGGAAAGGTGGAAGAGGGATGAGAAATGAAAAATTACCTATTGGGCCCACTAAGTATTGGGGTGATGGGCACTAAAGCCCAGAATTTAACACTGTACAATATATCCACATAGCAAACATGACTTGCACCCCCAAAGCTTTGGGGGAAAAAAGTACATACCCAACAGGGAATGCTCTTTTCCAAATTATTTCGTTAAAGGTGTTATCTTGACTAGAAGGTGCAGAGATCAGGGGAAGAAAATCAATGAACGTATTGCATTTAAGAAAGTGCCTGGGACTGAGCAACTGAGGTGTTTGAAACAAGCCAAAGGTGAAGACCTTGTCCTTGCTCCTCCATTCCCACCAACATGTAAGTAAGAGGGTGAGTAAGTAATCCTCCTGTGTGCCACGTGGTTTGCTTTGGGGTTCCGTTCAGTCCCTCCCCCCTTACTATCTTGAAAGAGTCTGTTCCTTGCTTTCTTTCTGCCCTTCCTTTCCCAGACTCTAAAAAGGACAGAAAAGAACTTTTGTGCCACTCAAAAGGTTCATGGATTCCTTAAACAGAATAAGTGTGGAGAATTATCTCCTTCGCCTGAAGTGCGTGGAATCCTCAACATCAGAGAATTCATGGAAAACTAAGCAAAAGACTTGCTCACCTGTGTAGCCCTTGCATCCTACCTGAGGGAGGATCCACGTGTCTGTACTTAATGCGCTGACTTCTCCAGTTAGAGTTAAGTGTTTGCTTTGGCATGAGAGAATTGAAAGTCCCCATTTGTCATGAAATGTCTCCTGTGTCAGGCCTTCCCTCATTTTCCTAAGGAAATGTATTTTCTTCTCCCCTTTTTAAAAAAATAGGATGTTCCCATCTGTCAGACATCGGCCACATTATCTTGTAATTAGTTACTTACAAGTTGGTGCCCAGCACTCCACTCAGGTGACAGCTTATTGAGGGCAGAGACTAGATGTTTCCATTTCCTTCTATGATTACAGGCGCTGCCCACCTGGGACAGCCCCCTTTTCCCTGCCCAACCTCCACAGGGAATGCACATTTGCCATTAGAGACTCAGGTCCTCTATCAGGTATAGGTATGCTCTTGTGTTCACTGAGCCACATGTTCTGAGTAGAATAGACCACATTCCAACCTGTTCTGGGTGATAATTCAGCCTTCTCATAAACCAACAGGAAGCCTGGCCCACACTACACACCATCATAATCTAGAATTAAGAATTTAATATACTGAAATGGCTACTAGAATTTTTTAAACTCTGGACTTAATTATTTTGCAAATTTCTTTTAGGAACAAATGAGAACTTAATAAAACTGAACAAAACCCCAATTCAATTGAGTGCACTATTTTATTACTGTTTTTATTTTCCCTAAAACTAAGGAGAAAAATGAACATCTTAATCTCTAGTGAAAGAAGAAAGAAACTTAGATAGAAAAATACCTTTAAAATGGAAATCCCAGTTTTACATATTACTTCTCATCATTGTTACTTCTTTACGTACACACACGCATGTGTATATATACACACTCTTTTATATATAAAAGAATTAGCAGTTAGTAGAGGCTCTTTGCTCTGGTAAGAGCTCATACTCAGAAGATAAAAACAGGATTACAGATACTTTATTGAAAATATCTGGGATTAATTTGAAATGGAGAGTAGCAGTTTTCTTATTACTGGTTAATAAGAAAGCAGATAATAAAATCTGAATGCTTTAGACAATGAAGATCCAGGATACCACGTCATCATGTCCTGTTTACAAAGAGGACACTTTCTGTAAGAATGCCTCGAGCATGTTTATTTACTAAACATTTGCATTGTGCTTACTATATGCTAGGAATCATGTAAGCCTTACGCCAATCTATGAGCGAAGGAATGGTATTAACTCTACAACTGAGAAAACAGGCATGCAAGTTAAGGAGTACCCAAGGTTCGATAATGAGTGGTGGTAAAGCTGGAATTAGAACCTCAGCATTCTGCCTACAGAGGTCACAGCGTCATGCCTCACAATGACCAGGTAATGACAAGGGAGGACTCTGTGTGCCCATGGGCTCAACTGTGAGAGAAGGGAGAAGTATGTCTTAGGAAAAGAAATATCTCAGTCAGCTTATTTTGTGGCAAACAGTGCTTTCAAGGAGAGCTGATCTACCACAGTGATCGACCTTCCCATAAAACACTGCGTCTTATTATGGATACAAAGGGCAGTTCCAAACTTGCTGGGAACCTCACCTCAGCAAAGCCACAGACAACATAGTCGACAAGCCTAACTAAAGCTCACCATCAGTCATCATCCCTTTCACTGCTTTGTGGAGCTGCCAGCACCCCCAGGCCCTCAGGCAGGAACTGAAGAACCCACTTGTTGTTCTTACCTTCTCTAGCCCAGTAGCCCGCCACCTAAACCCACGTATCTGGCTTCTGTACTATCCTTCGACTCATTCTCCTCTCCATCCCCAAGGCTGCAACCTCATTCAGGTTCCCAAGTCCTCTTCTGGGCACCTGCCAGGGACTCCGGATGGTCTTCTGTTTCTTCACCCATAAACAGTTCATCATCCTACAGCTGTAGCGGTAGGTAAACTTTCTAAAAGACAAATTTACTCATTCCAGATGTCTGCCAGAATGCCACCCCCTCACCCCTTGTGCTTGCCGGGAATAAAGTACGAACTCCCCAGGCTGGAGTGGAAGGCTGCAAATGACTCTCTGGCTTTGTGCTGTCAAATATGGTAGCCATTAGACACATGTACATAGAGCATTTAAAATATGAGTAGCCAAAATTGAAATGGATTCTATGTGTAACCATGTGCCAGATTTCAAAAATGTCTCCTGAAAAAAAAAAAATACAGAATATCTCTTTAATGTTTTTTTTATATTGGTTGCATGTTGAAATGATAACATTTTGGATATATGGGTTAAGTAAAATGTATTATTAAAATTATCTTCATTTTTTTTCTTTCCTTTGATTTTTTAAAATGGGGCTGCCAGAAAATTTCAAGTCAAAATTTTTATTGCACTAACTACATTGACTAGCTGTATTGAACTTTGGGCAGCTTCCTGAATACACTGCTCTCCTAGAATACTCTCCTTCCACTTCTGCACTCCCACAACTTGCATTGGAAAAGCTTATTTATCTTAAAACACTCAGTTTCCTGACAAAGCTCTTACTAACTCTAATGCCATATACAAGGCATTAGGAGCTCCACTATCTGGTCCCATTCTGGCTTCCATATGCCCACAGTCACAGCACCACCACCATCCCATGTGCTAAGCATGATCCTACGCGCTTTCCTTTTATTCACTGTGACCTCCTCAGAATCCCATAAGGAGGCCTCGAGTGGGATTTAATTGTCATAGCAGTGTGGCATGTGCCGCCTGTGTGGTAAGTTCCATTCTCATCCCCGCTTACAGAGGAAGCACAGAGCTGTAACCAACCTTCCAGGCGCTCTGCACGGCTGTGAGAGGTGCTCCCAGCAACTCCCTTCCACAGGCCATCTAAAGACGTGCAGCCAGTTCTCACCAACTCCACTCCAATTCTCCCTGCCTCATACTTTTGCTCATGCTGAACCTTCATTTTATAGAATTGTACTGATTATATCAATACCAACTGTTTGCTACCTTAATTATCCAATCAATATTGATTGATTAAAAACTTCCATGACAGGAATGGTCAAATTTGTCTTGTTCACTGAAAATATGTTTAATGCCTAACAGATACCAGGCATATAGTATTTAGTCAATAAAAATTTATGAATTAAAAAAAAAAAGAATCCCAGGCTTATTTTTCTTCTGGACTAGAGAGGAACTATATGACACATAAGCAAAATATAAGAATGATAGTGATGTTACTAACAGTAGCAGCTGCCTTATCTTATATTGAATGCCTGTTGTAACAGGTCATATACATTAACCATGTGAAATGGGTACCACTTCTCACACTGCTGTGTGTCTCACTGGAGGAATCATAGTTGGTTAGCACCGGTAGGGAATTCAAATCCCAAGTTGCTCTTTCCACTCCCTCTTGAGGCTCTCAGAAACATTCCCTGAAACTGAAAAGCTACCAAGATGAGTTGGGGAAAAAAATGAATTCTCTCTTCACAAAATGTCCCCCAGGACTGCTTTTCCTGATTTTGGTAGCTTACCCAAAGAGGGTGCTGAACAGTCTTACTTGTTCCTCTTCCTTTCCTAGAGCACAAGGAAATAGGAAACTAAGATGCTAACCACAAATGATCATTCTACTACTCTGTGCAAAGACCTTGGGTCAGACTGCCAATGAAAGCCCCGTTCCCCGGCCCAGCCACACATCTCTACTCACCTCACCTTCCCGTACCACTCCCACCCTCCCTTCAGCCACATAAACTCATCACATCCTCAGGAGCCTGCACTCATCAACTTTCATAATTTAGCATCCCCAAGAACTGCTTCCACTTCTCCCTGGATCCTAACCAGGGCACTCTGTCTCCCTGGCTCCGTAGCACTTACTGGTAAGAGACTCCTACAATTCCTGAGAAACACGCTGTCTCTCAACCACAGGTTCTTATCCTTGGCCTGTGCACCTGAAAACACTTCAGTTACATGAACTTACATAGAACTGATGCCACCAAGAATACCTTATCTTTCTTTGTACAGTCAAAGGGCTCAGCCTGGTGATTCATTCATTCAGCAAATATTTATTTTGAACATACTAAAGCAAAGGCATTTGACTACAAGTCTTGGAGAAAACAAACAAGTTCTGTGCAGGTCTTGCTTCTAAGGAAAAAATGTGTGAACAATTACAGTCTTGGTACAAATAGAATATAACGGTACAATACAAGTTTGGTATCATACAGCAAAGTAGTCTAACCTAAAATCTGGGAACTCTGACCTAACCAAGCTGAGCTGATTAATGGGTTCCTTTATTCTGTTTATTGATCATGATAGCTAAGTTATTAAGAGGAAATAATAACTTATTCCTTCTTCTAATCTAATACTATGATTATAATGGGCCAATCACATTAATATAAGAATTCCCCTTTCCTTTAAAGCATCTCATTTATTTTTTTAAAATTACCTTTGGAGCAATGGATTTCTGCATCAATAAAACTTGAAATAATATCTCACAATTTCTTGAAGATACTTAAATATTATCTTTACTAGGTTTGTAAAATCTTTTCAAGTATACTTTGTGAAGTATTGAAAATAATTCTTTAATACCTATAGGTAGCTCAGACATTCAGTGGTAAACAAAATCAAATGCAATTATGTGAATCGGCACGATCCTACCGATGGCAAGGTCTGGGCCAAGGTGAAGGGCAGAGAGCAGCGTTTTGTCTCTGGAGTGGGCCAGACGCTCCTTCCATGATATTCTACAAGCTTTGGTGGAGGCTGGGATAGAAAGACTCTAAGATATGAATTTAACCCCTGTCTTCAAACTCATCAAAAAACCAGCAGAGAGACAAACCATCTAATGATGGAAACAGTAGGAGAAACAAATGTGACTTCGTGTCCTCAGGGTGCTCTCCAGGCGACAATAAAGAAAATCACAGAAGTTTAGGAACTGTGGATCTAAATTTGATTTATTAAACAGTCAGAAGAATTTTTTGCACAATAGACTAGCTGCAAATGCATAAAAAACCTGCAGGACTTCTCTGAAAATGTTTCCATATTGATTTCATTGTTGCCTGAGTCAGATATGGATGTTTCCTCTTTATGCAAAATGCTGATGTGTACCGATTTGTGACGGGGTTTGTGCCTTCAGGAATTCTCTGTAGGCATGTAAGCAACCATATTGTAACAGTTTGAAATTGGAAGAACCTCATTTTCCATTGCTTTTCACTTACTCAGCAACAAAAATCTAAAGGCCAGTGACAACCCTTCTTTTCCCTACTCATCTCATCCTAGAAGAAAGAAAATACTTTTGTTAATACTTTGACACATTGCATTCATTTCCTGGACGTTTTCATCCTAAAATCACAGTACTAATTCTCTCTTCCAATTCTTTCTAAAAATAACTACTCTCTAGAGTCCATTGGTTATTTACTATGAGTTATTTTCTTTCAGAGAAGATAATTACCAGGGGATGGTTCTAACACATTTCAAGTGATATTGATTTGAAATGTCCTATATGCAGTACTCAGCAGAGGGTTAAATAAAGCAGCAGGTTAAAATGTACCTTCAGATAAAATTTATAATGCATGTGCAAATTGTCCTTCTTTGCAATAAAGCTTTTTTCTCTTTTGGTTGTATTTTTTTAATGTTCCTGACTTATGTAAACATTTGTAGTATGTCTTTATTAAGACACACCTGCAGTGAAGGGTGAAGATTTAGAAGGAAAGGCAAAACTGTTCCAGTCCTACCTCCAAGTACGTAAAAGATAGCTAACCTTGTCCTGGTCTTGGAAAGTCAACAAAGCATCTAGAGAGAGGGGACTTCAATGGTAGTTGAAGCTCAGGGACTGTGATTATGCAGGCTTCCTGTCAACTGGATAGTACTTTAGAATCTGAGTCCCCTTGCATTGCATTCTGGTGAGTGAGCTGAGCATATTTGGACTCAAGGACACATTGTACAGTTACTGATACAGAGATACTAGAACACACATAGAGAGAAAAAAGGAGAGGAAAATCCAATGTGAGTGTATGTATTTACTGCTTGTTAAATATTGCAAGAGAATATAACATCATAGTAAAAGGAAATGCTGTAGCAAAGAAATACAACTGTAGCAAATTATCTAATTGTGACCCTCTGAGTTTCACTGATGTCCTGAGCTTAATTACCAGTGTTATGCTGGACTCAAGAGGACAGTCAGTACTCCCAGTAAAGATCTGAATCCAGGTGAGGAAAATTATTTAGAGCACTGGCTACCCCAAATCCCAGTTCTGCTCTTACCATCTCAGTGACTTTGAACATGTTACTTAATCTTAGTAAGACTCCTACTTACTGGAAAGCAGAGATAATAAGGACAATGCCTACTTTGATGAGTTAGTTAATCCATATGAAATCCTTAGCCCAGAACCTCGTCCAATTAGGTAAAAGCTAAAAGAATATTAGGTGACAATTATCATATCAAATAAAACCAAATTGATTTCTCCTTACTATACTTGATTGATATGAAATTTTCCAAAAATTGTTTTTATGAAACACTAATCTATTTTCTAGTAGTTTAGGAAATATTTGAATTCATTTATATAAGATGTACATACACACACACACAGAGCACATAAGTCAAAAATAAGACTGAGAAAAATATAAATAAGAGAGAATTTGAAGTCTGGATTGGTCATTGTTCAATCAGGAAGCACAAACTACCTTAGTAACTTAGATAAAATTCAGTGTACAGAATGGATAGCGATATAGAAAGTTGTTAATTAGGTAACTAAATGGATAAAAACTAAATTAAGACAGAGGGATAATTTCTAGAAGTAGTTACCTTACTTTGGGATGAGGGAAAAAAGGAAGAGGTAGAAGTTATTTTTCCAACTCATGGGCTGGGACTCAGACTTCTGCGGAGGAGGCTGATTTTTCAAGTGGTGCACAATTGCAAATGGCCCTCAATTGCCACACAGCTAGGGTGCAGAATGTGGCTAGGGTCTTGTTCATGGAGATAATAAGGACAAATGAAGGCAGAACACAGCGACAGGTAGACAATCAGCAGCAAAGAAAAAAAGCAAGGCTCTTCTCCCTCCTCCAGGCTTGCTGCCCCCCTCCAGAGTCCCCTTGCTGGCCAAACAGAAATGGGGAACAGAGTCCCACCCCCACCTCACAGACAGCCTACAGGCAAGTGGGTTTGAGGCTGAGCAATGGTAACATAGTAACCACAACAAATTGCAATAGAACTTCTGTATTAGAGCTTCGAAATTAATTTTGATCCTCCCTGGATAGTTAAAAAACAAAACAAAAAAAGTAAAGCAATCAGAAGAAATAAGTGCAAAAACTGTTCTTAGAAAACAATGACCTGCATTGTTCTCTTATCCTTTAGTGAAAGCTAAAGTCAAGACATCAGATTACAACTAAGGAAATAGTTATGTCTCCAAGGCATATGATTTAGTTGAAGGGAGAAAAACAAAAGCAAAGTATCATCAGAAGCATAACAAGTTACAAAATCCAAATTGTTAAACCTATGTCACCTCAGAAAAGGATGCTACCTTGTATCTCGAGAAGAACTTTGGTGTGTAGTCAATCCCCCAGAGTGGCAGATCAACAACTGTGGATATTCTAGGATGTTACTTTGTAATTCTTAGATACTTCCAAACCACTAATTCCTAGTTTATGAGCTTGGATGCTGAAGATTTTGTAAACTTTGTATTAAAGCCTATTGACGCTTTCTCCAGAGGACGTTAGACACAATTTTTGATGTCTGACACAGGTGTGTGCCGTATACCGACATTTCAGTCAATGTCAGTGCATGCATGAATGGTTTCTTAAGATTACAAGACCTTTATTTTGACTGCAAATTTTCTATGTTTAGATACAAATCTAAATACTTAATAAATACTTAACATTCCCGCAGTGTCAGCATCCTGTATGGGTTTGTAGCCTAGCCCCAATAGGTTTATACCACATTGCCAAGGGGTACAGTAGGCTGCTCCGTCTAGAATTGTGTAAGTACAATCTATGATGTTCACATAATGACAAGATTGCCTAACAACACATTTCTCAGAATACATCCTCATTGTTAAGCAACATGACTGTATTTGTTACAATGTTCGTATTACGTGCCTTTTTGAGTGTCAGAAAGCACCTCCAACTGGAAACATTGGAAATTCCAGGCACATATATTACCATTTTTCCTTAAAACTGTGGCAATTTAGTGTGTCATGCAGGGCCACGTAGGAAATGGTGTCACTGCAGTCTTTAATGCTCAGTGCTAATGGCAGTGGCTATCTCCTTAGACAAGTTCTGTGGTCCAGTGGGAGACACCATTCTTATGAGAGAGACAGTGGTTACCAAGATGTCTCGCTGTCCTCTCCACTTCTTCTTGGTCAGCTGACTGCTCAATGAAGAAGCATTGGCATTGTTTCTCCCTACCAGTTCCTCCCTAAGCAGTTTTGCACAGCTAGCCCTGGGTCTAGGTGAGTCACAGGGTGAGGTCAGGGTGAAATTTCTGAGGACACTTGCTCCCTTCTCTGGGTTAGCCAACTTCTGAGGACCCCCCTCAAATAGGCACAGGGGAGTGTAAACCTGTCTTCAGAATGCTGATGTTTCCAGCAGCCCATGGTGGCTCTGCCTAGAGTCACAATTTCAGGAAAGGCTGATAGGCTACGTCCAGCCAGTCACCTACAGAAGTCTTGCCCTCTTCCAGGATTTCTAATTATCTGTATTAACTGATATAGGGAGCCCTCCTCTCTGCCCTCTGCTCCCGGTGCTGAACTGTGACCTGTCTACTGGATGAGGTCTTCCTGATAGAACAGAGGGCAGGTTGCATCATCTAAATTTGGGCCCAGTTAACAGCCTTGCCTGCAGTCTTGGCCATATGTCCTTTCTCTGCCTTATATATGATATAAGAGGTCAATGAGTATTTGAAATGAACAAACCACAATGCAATTGACCTTTGAACAATACAAGGGTTAGGGATGCTGACTTCCTATGCAGTTGAAAATCCAGGTGTAACTTCTGAGTCGCCAAAACTTGACCATTGGCCAGATGCCTTATTGATAACATAAATTTTTGATTAATATATATTTTGTATATTGTGTGTATTATATACGGTATCATTGCCATAAAGTAGGCTAGGGAAAAGAAGCTGTTACTAAGGAAATCATAAAGAAGAGAAAATATATTGACTTTTCATAAAGTAGAAGTGGATCATCAGGAAGTTCTTCTTCCTAGTCATCCTCACACTGAGTAGGCTGAGGAGGAGGAGAAGGAAGAGGAGGGATTGGTCTTGCTGTCTCAGGGATGGCAGAGGAGATGGAAAGGGAGGCAGGAGAGGCAGGCCCACTTGGTGTAATTTTGTAGAAATTCATCATAATTTTGGATTGATTTTTCAGCTTTTTTATTTCTCTAAAAATGTTTCTATAGAAACCAATCCTCCTCCTACCATTTGCTTTAGTTTCAGTGCTTGTGTCATAAAAGGGTTGATGTTATGAAGGGAATCAGAAGTGGAATGATTGAATCCCATCTGCTGGATTGTCAAATGTCACTTTGTTTTCTGCCACGGCTTCTTCTCCATCTTGTTCCTCACTGTCTGGCGCTGGTTCAGAAGCATCTTCTGTTAATGCCTCTGGTGTGGTGTCTATTAGCTCTTGAATTTCTTCAAGATCCATATCTTGAAACCCTTAATCCCCCACCTTTTTTGCTGTATCCACAATCTCTTTCATGATTTCTTTGATTTCCTCTGTTGCAAATCCTGTGAAGTCATACACAACATCTGGACATACTTTTCTCCAGACGGAATCTATTGTTTCTGGCTTGACGGCTTTCACAGCTTTTAATAGAACAATGATAGCATCTTCAATGGTGAATCCTTCCAGACTTTCTTGATAATCTGTCAGGGTTCTCTTCCATAGCCTTGCCAATCCTCTCCATACTGTTCCCTCTGTAATGAGCCTGAAAGATCCGATGATCCTCCTGTCTAAAGCCAAATACTCCTGCCTCCAAAACATTCTGTTTTGAGGCAAATAGTTCACCTTAGTGCCTTTGATGTTGAACAGTGTCTTGGGGAGACACAGGCATTTTCCAATATCAAAAAAACTGTGAAATGCAGTTTCTTATTGACAGGGTACTTTCTGACTTTAGGAACAAAGCATGGAAGAAATCAACCCAGAATAAGAGTTCTCTTTGCTTAGTCCTTCTTGTGGTACAACCCAAAGAATCACAGCTAGTGTTTATTGTTTCCCCTCGAGGTTCAGGGGTTCACAGCTTTGTAGGCAGTCCTAATCATAAACTCAACTGCATTTTTACACAGAGTAGAGTTACCCTGTCCCTTCCTGCTTTAAATTCTGATGCTTGTGTCTCTTCCTTTCTAATAAACATCCCTTGTGGGATTTATTTTTTTCAGGAAATTCCCTCTGTATTAAAACCCTGTTAAAGCAACTATCTTTTTTCCTCAATGGTTTTTTGAATGACATCTCAGAACATAGTTGCCATTTCTCAGTTAGCAGAAACTGCTTCTCTTGTCATCTACACATTATTTAAGCCCATTCCAAGATTATCAAACTATCCTTTGCTGACATGAAATTCTCCAGCTTTATATCCTTCACCATCTTTTTGTTTTAAATTGTCATATAATGACTTTTTTTTTTTTTCAAATCATATTCTAATCCATAGGTATATCTTTCTTTTCACAGTCCTGCATTCAGAAAAGGCTGTATTTTCAGTATGAAATATAAAGGATTTTGCAAAATGTACAAGTTCTTCATGCCTGTTAGCAGAGCTGGCTTCATACATAAATATCCTATTATATTTTTACAATGGTTCTTAGACTGGATTCATGAAGTAGGGGTCAACCACAGCTGCAGACCTCAATGCAGGATAATTATGAAGCAATTCAACTTTCTCTCATATTGTCATGACATTTCTCTGCTTCTGGAAAACACTTTCGGCATCACCCATGGTGATGGGGTGGAGCAATCATGTTGTGAATGTGCCATCTAAGCCAATTTCCTTCATAACTAAGTTAGAGCCTCAGCTTCTTGGGTTTCCCTCCCAAAAGAATTCTCCTGGCTCCATCTCCTTTTAAATCTCCAGAATATATATTTTGTTATCTTGTTGATGTTGAGTTGCTTTGCGAGATGTTGCTTATTTAAGTTAACCTTAACACCATTTGAGAGGATGTTTCAGACGGCCTCTGCTATTTTTGAGTCTGTCTCTATATAAGTCTGTGTCTTTGTTTTTTCTTTGCCTGTGGAATTCCAGGTCGGTTTATGCCCCAGATTCTCTAGGAGGGCATTAAGGTCCTCATGGGTGCTGCAACAGGCCTGTTCTTTCCAAGCCCAACTGCTCATATTGAGAGGTGAATTTAAATCAATGAGCAAGCTATGTCCAGCATCTGTCTATGTATAAAGTATATAAAATAAATGGCTTTATATATGGAATCACTTATTGATAAATTATATAAACCTTAATGAGTGAAATATTTTCATAAATTAAGTATCTTATGATAGCTTATTTGGTTAAAAATAAGAAGTAGACTTTGTGGTCTAGCAGGTAGGAGATAGCATCCATTACAAAAGTGTTTAAGAGTCAGTTTTCATATTACAGAGAAAAATATAGGTAGAAGAAAACAGCAATGTTTTGTACTGTTCTAAAACAAAAGTGGATACTGATGCAATGAATGGGCATAATGTATATGCAAATATATAGTATATATGCAAATATTTTTGTTCTCAATAACTTCAATTAATTCTGAAACAGTGAATTCTCTATTTGAAGTATTTATTTTTAAAAATCCACAAAATCATGGTTAAATTGGAAGCCTTAAAATGTTTGATTCCTATTTGTTTAAAATTCATGTTTGATGTCATGATTCAACTTAACACAATTTGTAATACAATGTAATTAGTTATGTTATGACAGTGAATAAAATGTATTTAAAGTACCCTGTATAGAATGATAATAATATACATGAAAAATTCTGATGGAACGATTAAGCATAAATATTGTTTTTCTTTTCTTGGTAAGAATATGGATTTTTTTTTCATTTTTCTAATTTTTTAGGTTGTTCTACGCAGAAAGTATGTTACTTCAGTAGCAAATAATTAAAAGGAAATGTTCTAATGTTCAGAAGTTGTATAGATAAATTTAAAGGAAGAGCCTTTTAAAACGTCACTAGCTTGGGGTGTGATCTTGGGGTGTGTTCTCTATAAATAAATCTTAGATTCCAGGTAAGTTTGTCACTGGTTTCTCTGCCATCACCTTCAGCCATACTCCTTTCTAATCTTTAATAGTTTTCTGCCATTCTCTTCCAGGTTCTGGTTTTGCCTTTTGATACGTGTGTGTGTGTGTGTGTGTGTGTGTGTGTGTGTGTGAGAGAGAGAGAGAGAGAGAGAGAGAGAGAGAGAGATGTTTTTACCCCTTGTCTGTTTTTTTTTTTTTTAATTTATTTATTTTTATTGTTAAATCATAGCTGTGTGCATTAGTGCAATCAAGGGGTACAATGTGCAGGTTTCATATACAATCTGAAATATTCTCATATCCATGTCCTTCTTACAGGTAAATCCACATTTCTTTAATGCATCTTTGTTGACTACTCAGCCCAGTTCCCTACTGTTACCCATGTTCTTCTTCTTGAAACTCTACCTCGGTTTCTATACCACCACATACTCTTGGCTTTCTTCCTCTATACCCATTTCCTAATCCTCTTTGCCAGTTATTTCTCAGATTTCTGCTCATCTGGTAAACTTATGCTTTCCTTCTGGACTCTGACCAAAGTTCTTTCCTTCTTTTCCTGTAACAGGTTCCTAAACATTGGCATCTTTACTACTTAAATGTTGCCCAAACTCACATTTTTATCTCCAACACATGACTTCTGTTGTTAGCTCTAGACCCACATAGGTGAAGGCACACGCCTCAGACTCAGACCTCCTCATTCATCCTTCCAGTGCTCACCTCTTCTCATGTTCTCCACGTGGTGAATACTGTCATCTTCCCAGCTGACCACTCTAGACAGGTTGCTCTAGAAACTTGGGAGTTTTATGTCCCCTTCTTTTCTCACTCCTCTTATGCTCAGTTAATTATCAAATAGTCCGAGTCTTCCCAGAGTCCGTATACTTGTAATTACCGCCATCGTCTTCTCTCTGGTTTAGTTGAGCAGCATCTGTTTCCTTGGCTACAGTAAGTCTGACCGCTGGTCTTCCCACACATTCCCATGCTCGTCTCAATCTAAAATTCACACCATAGTGAGAGTTATTTTTTTTTGCACAGTATATAAAAACGAATTTTTATTGGTCCTAAAAGAAACTTTACTAACCCTAGAGACTTTTTATCTCATCCTAGCATGCATTTTCAGCCATGTCTTAAACTACGTTCTTTTCTCTCTGTAATCAGTTTATACTGAAATGTTCACATTACGGTCTTTGCATCATAGATTTAAGTTTAAAGACTGTTAGGCAAAAATCTATGTTCTTCCCATTTTGTTTCTTATTTTCATGTCTAGGCCTCTTTCAATTCTCAGCTTTACTTCTTCTAGGACCTTTACACGGATTCAGCCTTATCCACAAACAAGGTTAACCTCCTTTTTAAAAAAAAATTTCAACAGCATGCTTTAGTTCCTCGGTATCTGCCATCTCCACTTGCCTATGCATTTAAGGAAGACAGGTCTGTATGGGCTTTGATTTCCATTTTTCCCCAGAACCTGGAAGAACGTAGATTCTACAACCATACAACTACATTGTAGACACTTGAGAAATATGGGTTGAATCAGGGACTGATGTGACTGCGTTGGTTCCTGTACACCAGCTGTTCCCAGTGTACTGCCAGCCCCCTGTCAGCTAAGGCTTTGTCCCAATTACGAATAAACACAGAGCAAAGACATAGAAATAATTTACCACTCTTCCTTTTCCTAACATGCGCTGGACTATGCCTTTTTACAAGCTGTTGAGTATTAGGCATTATGTGTGAGGAATGGAGTATTCTGGAAGTTCAAGGGCATCCTTTGTTCTCAGTATTCATGAAGAGAATCAGACTACATGTGTGTGATTACTAGCTATGGGCCTAATAAGAAGCTTGAAGAAACAGAAAAGTCTTGTCATATTTCTTGTCTTCGGTCTGAGAGTTTTCACACTGACATCAATCACTGGTCAGAGAAGAACTGCAGACTGTGTGGAATGGGGCTGGAAATGGAGGGAGAATCTTAACGCTTCATCTAACACAAATTTCTCAACTGTTAGACAGTTACTGGTTGAGTAATGAGAAAGATGAAGTCAATTTGGGACTTTTTGTTTTTCATTTATGACCTGACTTCTTTTGGCAACACACCCTGCTAGGTGAATAGTAGAAGATACATCCCACAGTTTCTCCTTTATGCTTTTAGAGTCTAATAGGCAAAAAACACAGGGATAAGGAACAACAAGACTATTGTACCTACTGAAATGTATTGCTATTCATATTCACAAAGGCAAAGGAACAACAGAATAATTAAACAGTTTCAAACAAAGGTCCAAAAGATTGATGTTAAACATTTCACGGAATTAAAACATTGATCTGAAATTTTAATTTCTCAAGATTTCAAAATTTTCTACGTTAGAAATTATTTCTGAAATTATTTCTAAATCTCCCCAGTTGTGATTTCATATATAATACAAGTTTGAAGATAAGACTCATAACCTGGAGGGTGTCAACATCATCTTTGGTTCAGCTGTAAGCTTGTGCAGTCAAACTGCTCATATTTTTCTTTGGAGAGGTAAGACAGAAACTCCAAATGATGAACAGAATTATTCCTAGAGAAGAAATTTATAAACCTAATAATATAATGAAATTGAGGGGGATTGTAAAAACCGGCATAATGTTGGAGATTTTAGCCCATAGGCAAATGAACAAGTTAGCCTAACATAATTTCATGGATGCTGGCAGAAGATATGAAACTCCTGGTTCAGAGATAAAAATGGTTTGCAACTCACAGCACTTTAAGCAGCATGAGCGTCGTGTTTGTCCTGAATCCCTGAGGCTCTCAAATCTTATTTAAATATCAAAGGGCCCTGGTGAATTCTGCACATGCAGTGGGTTTGTGTTAGAGCTGAGGAACCCCAAACCTACAAAACTTATAGAAGGCTGCAAGCATATAACCCTTGCTTTATAATCATCCTTGGAAAAATTAGCCCCTATGCTCATGTGGGATACAGAGAAAAATGAGAGTGTCATGGAGATTCGTTAAATTAAAGGGAAAAGATGTAATATTACATTTCTCTTTCTCTTTTAATAATGTCTATCTTAGACATAGAAAGCAGGAACTATTTCAAATAAAACAAGTTGATTATGTTATTAAAATTAATATAAATTATTTGATAATTTATAAAGTAATATGAATTATTAGATATTAATATATTGCTCATCACAGCCCAGAGCAATATTTTCTTAGTGTATGGTAAGTACCCCAAAATGCTTATTTTCTGTATGAATGGTCAGAGAAGTGTAAAGTAAGTATTGCTATGCCTCAAATCCAGAAAAGAGGTGGCATTGTATAAATAAAAAAGTCATCAGTCATTGGCCCATCTCTACTCTGACTTTGAGCACACATCTTTCAATGCTGAATAACATCCAGCTATAGTCCAGAGATTTCACCTAGTGTTGAAAATTACTGATTTTATGTCTATGTTACACTGATGAAACTTTAAAATGCTATGCAGCATCATTTCATTTATAGGAAAAAGAAATTCTACCCAAAGTTCTTATGTTTGTTGTGTGTATTGAGACATAAGCCCATGAATAGTACTTTCTTTGGCTCATAAACATATGGCCTTCTCCTCCAGAGTGTGAAGACTGGTAAATAAAGGGCTCCTTGATAGAAAAAGTGCTCATCCCTGTGAGGTCAATGAGTCCTTTGAAGGCACCATGCTTCTACTGAGTGCCTTGGAAGAATTCATTAACCTGATACAAATAGACCATTTACTCTTACCGAGAGGATCATGCTAATTAAATTGTTCTATTTTCCTAAATGTCCTGATTTTCCATGAATACAGGAATGTCTTGAGTCTCATTCCCCATGTTTTTGTTGTAGGCAAATATGAGTACAGATTCATATTCTCTAACTTGTAGTTTCTGTGCTACAAATCTCAGCCCCCTTAGAGTTCTTCAAAGCCAATTTTATAAAACTTTGTCGCAGCAGTATTATACTAAATACAATCAGCCAAGTTGGAGGAATTTTAATATTTTATTATTTTTATAGTTGATTCCTTATTTTAATCTGCTTCTTGGAAGTGGAGAGTTTTCTATTTCTGTTTTGTTACATTCTCAAACTTTCATGTTTTTCATGAGTGTGGTACTTGTTGAATGAATCCGTTAACCTGAGGTACTTTGTATATGAAACATCAACAATACTGTGCAATATTTGTTATACGTATATGCAGTTGATTATAAAAACCTATTATTATCTATGCATGATTTTATTATCTTGTTTTCTTTTTGCTAAAATTCAAAGATGTCGTTCCTCTTACCTAAGGCTAATCTCTTCCTCTGTGGTATGTGTTCCATCCTAAGAAGTCTTAAATCATCCTCAAGTCTTCTCTTTCTTATACATCCAATCTCTCATTCTCTAAATCTATGTCTTTTTCTCTCAACTGGGACTTTCCCACTGACTTTTAACTGTGCTCATGTTTCTTCCATAAATAACAACATTAACTAATACACTCTAGACCTCTCTTCTCTTTCCAGTAACTTCCTTTTTGATTTTTTGTACTTCATAGTCAAATGTCTCAAAGAATTACTTTTGTCGTTGTCTCTGCTGCCTCACTGTATTCCAGTATGGATATTTCTAGGTGATACCATTAAAACAGTTTGTATGAAGGTTAATGATAACAAGTAGATCACAGAATCCAAAAGAGATTTCCAGTCATTTTTGTATACCCTCAACTTCCTTCAAAGATTTTGACTACATTTTAATATATTTCCTTGGCATTTAGACTCCTCTCTTGTCAGGTTCTATCTCCTACCTTTCAGTTGCTCATTCCCTGTTTTCTTTTGAGAACCAGCTTCATCTAACTTGAACGTGGAATGCTGATCCTAAGGATTATCTTATTCTTACTATATATATATTCTCTTTTATTGAATTCAACCCTGCTTGTGGTTTGAATTGCACAATATTTATATATTACTTACAAATATACTTATCCAGGCCACATATGTTGTGGTTTCCGGACCCACATATCCAACTGTCTTCTTGATATTTTCTTTTGGAAACTCAAAACCCTCTAAATTATAATTGTCAAATTAGAACTCATTTATATTCCCTTACCCTTCCCACACACATGCTTCACCAAAAATAGCATCTAGCCTATCCACATCACAAATCTTGAGTCAACTTTGCATTTTCTTTTCTCAAACCCATCATCAAATCCCATTGATTTTTCCTTCCTGGATAGTTCTTACTATCTGCAATCCTCACCCTAGGGCCTAGACCACACTCTCAATACTGTTTTCAAAGATGGCTATGGTAGATGGTCTATTTGTATCAAGTTACCCAGGAATCTTTCTACATCCTCTCTGGCTCACTCTCAAACCATTCTAAAATAAGAGATTTTATCATCTATGACTTTTCAAAAAAAATTATCCGTGTCACTCTCAGCCTCCTGTTATCCTTAAGACAAACCTAACTTCTCAGCATGGTCAATGAGGCTTCCCCAGGTGCTGTCTGCACCTTCTCTCTCATCCTCTGGCCCCGCCATTCTGGCTCCACCTTCAGTCCTCATATTATATGTGTTCTTTCCTGACCTGGTGCTGTGCGTACACTGTTTCCTTTATGGGATGTTCTTACTGTGTATCTTCACCTAGTTAACTCTCCGTGATCCTTCAGCACTCAGATCAAGTGTTTCTGGCTCAGGGAAGACTCCTTTGATTTTTTGACCAGGTCAGTTTCCCTATTGTGTGTTCTTAAAGCACGGTTGTAGCTCTTTGTTGTAGGTCTTGTCAAAGTAGGAATTTTATATGTTTACATAATTGTTTGATGAAGCTATGTCTCCTCCACCAGTATACAATCTACACAAAATTAGAAATGAGTCTGGTTTTGCTAACCATGGACTACCACAATTGAGAGGCATTTGGGAAGTAATTGGCAAATAATTAATGGCCTAAGAAATGGAAAAATAGAAAACAATGGTTTGGGAATGAAAGAGTTGTAGAATAGGAGGTTAAGGAGTTATGAAAGAAAGACAGGAAGAAGAAAAAGAAGAAAAAGAACAACGAGAAAGAGAAGGATTTAAAAAATCTTTGTTTAGTGAAAAAAATAGTAATAACAATATCCAAAAAACCCAAATCAAAACTACTTTGAGATATCACCTAACCCCAGTAAGAGTAACCCACATAACAAATTCCCAAAACCAGAAATGTTGGCGTGGAAGTGGAGGAAAGGGCATACTTCTACTGCTGGTGAAAAGTGCCCACTAATACGTTCCTTCTGGAAGGATGTTTGGAGATTACTTTGAGACCTAAAAATAGACCTGCCATTCAATCCTATAATTCCTTTACTAGGTTTATACCCAGAAGACCAAAAATCACAATATAACAAAGACGTCTGTACCAGAATGTTTATTGCAGCCCAATTCATAATTGCTAAGTCATGGAAGAAGCCCAAGTGCCCATTGACCCACGAATGGACTAGAAAATTGTGGTACATGTATACCATGGAATACTATGCAGCCTTAAAGAAAAATGGAAACTTTGCCTCTTTCATGTCTACATGGATGGAGCAGGAACATATTGTTCTTAGCAAAGTATCTCAGGAATGGAAGAAAAAATATCCAATGTACTCAGCCCTAAATTATAGCTTTCACATGAAGGCTATAACCCAACTATAGCACAAGACTATGGGGAAAGGGCCAAGGAAGGGGAAGGGAAGGGGGAGGTTTTGGTGGAGGGAGGGTAATGGGTGGGGCCACATCTATGGTGCACTTTAGAATGGGTACAAGCGATTCCACTAATGTACACAGCTATAATTTAACAATAAAAAAAAAATCCAAAAAACCCCAAATCATGTATTAATATTTGGTATGTGATTAGCACCATGTTTAGATCTTCATAAATATTACTCTTAAAACAAATACAAAGGCTGAACTACCTTCATTTAAACCCTACAGATGAGACATGGGGCAGAGGGAAGTTGAGGATCATAGCAGGTTGAGGTAGTCTGATTTAAAATTAGGTCTGTCTAAATGGGGTGAGGTGGGTTACTTTAGAATTTTCAAGCCCCACATTATACTTTTTTTTTGTGTGTGTGTGGTCTTTGCCAGGGCCTTTGTTTGAACCCACCACCTCCGTCATATGGGACTGGCGCCCTATCCCTTTGAGCCACAGGTGCCGCCTCCCACATTATACTTTTGAATTAAACATGTTGGGAAACAGAATAGCTGAGACTGTTTCAGAAGTAACTCATGTGTTCCCAATAATATATACATAATTCAGCATCAGCAGAAATTTTCGATTAAAAAAAGTGATATAAATAAATAACTAGATTAACTATATATTGATACATTACATCAATTGATGCATTGATATAAATAATACCTTGATTAGAAAATAGTAAGTCATGTTAGGTGCCAACATTGACTTTATATTTTGAACATTCAGGCATAGGAATGGATACTAAACTTTGATTCAGTATCCTCATGAGAAAATAAGCATATTTATTTTTATAAATATTTGTAATTATAAATAACTTCTATTTTCAGATTGATTTTCAATTTAAAAGCCGTGAAGTCCTACACTTTATGAACAATAAACGAGAGAGTGGCAACGATGGAAGTAATAGATCAAGAGTCAAGTGAAAATAAGTTGAATTTATTCAGAGGTCATACCCAGATGAGGTAGGACAACGCTAGTCTCTGTTGCCCTGACACTCCACACCAGGTGCTTTGTGTTTGTCAGGTCACTTAAACTTCACACTATCCTGCCCTGTAGGTATTGTTTCTTCTTATCTTATAGGAGAGGGAAATGAATTCCCAAAGGGCATTTTATTCAAGGTCATACATCTAGTAAGAAGGGAGGCCAGGGCTAGCCTGATCACAAGCTATGGTGTTTCTAATTTCACAAACTTTCCCACTGGACTGATTATGGAGATTGACACAAGGAAATGCATAGACCATTTTTGCACTTAAGGTTATAGGAGGTTAAAGTAGGTTAGAAAAAACAATTATTACATTTTCTTATTATAACTATTAATAACTTGTGTTTCCTATCTTCTATTTTAAAAGCACATTCGATATATCAACTTATTACCATAATCACCCATTAAAATAGGCAACATCACTGCCAATTTGCAGATGTGGAAACTGAAGTGGAAACATGTTAACTGACCTGCTCAGTGCCACTCAGTAAGTGAAAGAGCAGGAACAGGAACAAACTTTTATCAAAACCCTGTGGTTTATTGGATATTAGTTGTAGACAACTTTTTAGCAGAAAGGAAGATGGAATATGACTAAAAATTAAGAGGAAAAAAGCTAAATTGACAGTTTAATAAGGAAAAGAAGATATTAAAATCTCAACACGATTTTTTTTTTCAGGAGCTACATGTTTTTTGATAAGTTTAGGATTCTAAGAATGGAAATAAAACTTTGCTTTTTACATAATTATAGCACCCTACTCTAATTTTACTACTCTTGATTCATAGTCTTAGGATTTTTAGTTTGAAGCACCTTTTTCTACTACCTATTCATATTCACTTTGCCTTCAGAAGGCACCTCAGCTGATTACAGGTTGCTGCAACCTGGAATGACCAAAAGCTTTATTCTGAAATTGTCTGGACAATTAGAAGTCCTGGTTGAATTGGGCTGTTTGGTCTTCCACTGATTTGAAATCATGGGACATGGCAATACTAAGGGATACCCTAAGAGATATGCATTCTTTACCTGCACAAAGTAGTAGCAACCCAATTTTTCCTTGGTAATCAGCATCTGTCCCTCCAAACAATAGTGTAACTGCTTTCTTTGCCTGTTGAAGGTATAAAGAACTTAAGTGTCCTGGTGGCAATCTTTTCTTCCAGTTCAATAGAGCCATTTTTATGTCTTCTGATGGAAACATTTCTCTGGAAATAAAGCTAGCAGTGTCTACAACTGCAAAGATGAGAAGGAAACATTTTGCTAATGGATCCTTGGAATCGGTAGTGAGTGATGCTGATCTCATCTGGATTGCTGGACCCATGGATCCTGGCTATGGGAGAATTAACACCATATTTTATGTTCTGGCTGAGATCATACCTCCAGATGGCCACCTGGAGAACACTGGCCCAGTTCTGCAAGGTATTTCCACCCAGCACTATAAAGGAATGACTTTAAAAGGTCATTCCAACATTTTATCAAGCCAGCTGCTTTGGGATGGTGAAGAACATCAAAGGAGCAGTGAATTCCATGAGCACTGCCCGTTGCCACACTTCATTTGCTGTAAAGTAAGCTCATTCATAAGAAGTTGTGCTGGATGAGACACAATAATGTGGAATAAGGCATTCTGTAAGTCCACCAATGAATGCTTTGATCAGAGCATCAAGTACAGGTCAGGGAAATGAGTATCAAGAATAAATGTCTATTCCAAGAGTACAATGCCCACTGTGGGGGCAAGGGGTGATGGGCACACTTATAACTTTGACTCAAGCTGTACAAAGGCAGTTCATGTGACCCAAACATATATACCCCCATATTATCCTACAAAAATAAACTAGAGAGAAAGAATCAACGGTTGTCTCCTTTATGATGGAAGTAATTTGGTGGAATCAAGCTGCTGTTGGTTAGCTGGCTAATCACCCACGTGAACGGTAACGGATGGGTTCTCTTTGTTCGCTTTAGGACTGGCCTTTGGGGCACATAGCAGTGGCTATGGTCAGTGTAGCCTTAGTCTGGTCATTTCTTTTTCCAGGCAAATGTCCAGGTGCACTGCCTACATTTTTGCCCACTGAGAGAATTTTCCTCATCCTTGTTCTTTAAGAATGGCCAGGATGAGGTGGAAGCATCGCAGCTGTTCAACTTTAGATGGCACCAATGTATCATGCAGAACCATCTGGAACCAGGTCTGTGTTTTCTCTTCATTAGTTACTCAATTGTAGGGAACTCTCAAAGAGATCACAGCGGCACTCCAGGAGAGAGAAGGTGCATCAGGAGATGCAGAGGTTGTGGCATTTTAGGCAGCTTACTTATGCCTTCAGGCCAGTAGTTGAATATTTTCAGTACCTTGGAATGTGAAAATTCTCAGAAGGTTCTACCTGGACTTGCTGATGAAACAGGAATTTTCAGGGGTTAGCCTCAGCATTGAGTTATAGGAAAAGGTATTAAAGGACCTATTATGAATGAAAATAACCCTGATTTTTTGTAGTTATTCATTTTTTTCTTAATTATGGCTTTTTAAAAACAGTATCCTTACATCTTTACTCCAATCTACAATGCTGGTCAAGGTCATATCTGGCCCCATTTCCTGGGTCAAACATAGAAGACTTTTATACCACCAAGAAGACATTTTACAGTTGAAAATATCTCTTTAGTCCCCAGTTTTTCTAAGTGTTCTCAACACATGTCAACCCATCATTGTGGTATTAGAAATTGACTCCATACTTTATTATTAACAGAATGTGAAAAGGAAGTGTGAATATAATTAGAAATTATTTTCTAAGTTTTGTTAGTAAAAGCATATGTCTTGAATAAGTATTAACTTTTTTTTCTTTACTCATGCATTTAATGCCTAATATTTCCCAGACAACACAGGGGTACTTACATTTTTTTATTCCTACAAAGCAGGGTAAATAGAAGAAATCAAGGACCTACAATTATGAGCATGCCTCAGATCTTAGGTTTCTATTTCCTTCAAGATTATACAACTTAAGTTATCTTTTAATTTAGATAAATAAAGGATTATCTAAAGAATAAAATAAAGAAGATTAAGTAAAGAATATGTGCCTTATTTTCTCTTTTAGTGATAGTATTGGATCTAAATTGAATTTTCACTTTAAAGTGTATAATATTGTAATTTATGTGACAGAAAAATGCCCATGACAAAACTCAACATACATTGAGCAATATTTTTGATTTAATAAAAAATTATTGGAATTAAGTTGTCTAGCATTCACCCTAAAAATTGTATAAATAATTTATAACTGACACAAATTTAATAATAAATATAAAAGCCATAGCTAGAATACTCAGCTTCTTAGTTTAAGACTATATCTATACTTGAAATATCCCAGTTAGGTTGAATTTTATTTCATTCAAGTACATTTAAATGTCTAGCCAGTATGATATGATTCAATCGTTTCATACAAATACAAATTTAACTTCATCAACAAGTATAACCTTACTCTTTGTAACATAGAAATAAATTTTCAGAATTTATAAATTACATATGTTAAGCTTGCCTAAGATGTTTTGTAGCTATGTTATAACATCAAATGATTATTTTGTATCATTTTAATTAAAAATTATGGTGTAGCACATGTAATAAGATATTTTGATCATGGACATGGGTGCTATTGCCAGTAGATATTTTTAAATAGTTTTATTGAGATCTATTTTGCATGCCATGTATCTATCCATTTTAAGCAAATAATCCAACCATTTTTAGTGAATTTACAGAGTTTTGTAGTCCATAATCCAATTCGAGAACATTTTTATCTTCTAAGAAAGATCACTAGCAGCCATTTTCAGGTGATCTCTGCTCCTACCTTCCATCTCAGACACCCAATGATCACATTTATGCCTTTATATGTTTATCTGTTGTGGACATTTCATATACAAAAAATGATGCAACATGTAGTCTTTCGCATCAGCTTCTAGAATGCTGTTTTTGAGGATTAGCCACATTTTAATGTATATTAGTAGCTTGTTCTTTTTTCCTGCTGAATAGTACTCCATAGTCTAGATATAGCACACTTTATTTAGCTCTTCATTAGTTGAAGTAAATTTTTATTATGGCAAGTCTTTCCCTATTACAAATACTGCTACTGTGTATATTTGTGTCTGAGTCTGTGTGGTTATAGGTTTATGTTTGTGGTCATGGTGATGTTGGATGATGAAGTCGAATTTTTTGGTATATGCTAAGTTCATGTTTAGGTTTTTAGAACTCCCTGAAGAAGCTGCCTGTTATACATTCCTACCAGAAATGTATGAAAATATCAATTTCTTCATATTCTCACTAATACTGAATGATGTTTCACTTTTAGATTAAAGCCATTCTAGTATATATAAAGTGATAAATCATTATAGTTCAACTTCTATTTTCCTGTATGTCTAATGATGTCAAACATCTTTTTATTTATATATTATCTTTGGTTAATGACTAAGCAAATCTGTTGTACATTATAAAATTGAGTTGTTTTTCTTATTATTGAATTGTAAGAGTTCCTTCTATATTCTAGGTACAAGGCCTTTATCAAGCATATGAGTTTAAAATATATTTCTTTAATATGTTGGCTGTCTTTACATTTTTAAGTGCAAAGTTTTTTGAAGTGCAAATGTTTGCACTTTTGTGAACTCCAATTTATCAGTTTTTTTTCCATTTTACATTTAATGTTATTAAATATAACTAAGAAATCTTGTCTTAATTCAGTCACAAGGATTTACTCCTATACAGAAGAACCTCTGTCAGTTGACCACTCAAGGGATTGTAACAAACAGAGGAGGTTAACATGAAGACGTAGGCCCACTTTGATATGCACAGGTCAGCTTAAAGAGGTGCTTTATATAAGAAGATGGTCAACTATGAAGAGTCCATTGAATTGGCTTCCAAGAGAAAAGTGTGAAGTGAATAATTTAATCCAAACCGGATATATAGTCTCCACCTACAACAGTCTCAATGGCAGATATTGAATCTCAAACCCAGGAACTCAAGGGAGAATGAAGAATGTCTACTCAAACAGTAGTAGAGCATCAAATATCACAAAGGCATATTTTGATTAAAAAATCAAACTGATGCATTTTGGCTAATTTTCTCCTACATTAGATGTGCATGATATTAAATAACTAAGACAAAACAAAACCCTTCAGTAACATGTCTGGGCTGTTTTACTATTTTAGTTGGTAAAACAAAGAAATGATAAACACTCAAAGAAAACTGTTATCCTCCTCTCCAAATACTACCACTAAAAATGTGAGCAAATAAAAAAAATCCTTTCATGTTAACAAAAGCCTAAACCTACAGATTTCTAGCTCTGTGTAGAATAACAATAGTCACACTTCTTCCCCTCCTTTCTCCTGTCCTTTTCTCTCCTTCTTTTCCCTCTCTCCCTTACTTCCTCTCCTCCTTCTTTCCTTTTTTCCTTCCTATGCTTTTTCCTCTTTCTCCTCCCAGTCCTCTTTCCACCTTCCTCCTTCTTATTCCCCTTTCCATCCCTCTCACTTCCCTCACTCCTTTCCTCTCATCAGGAAAATGGAAAGCCAATATTTCAAGATGAAGTATCTCAGCCTTTAAATAAAGAGGGTGGCCCCAAACTAATATCTGAGTTAAAATATTTAGTATCCAGGACAAGATATTCATGAACTTTGATATTGATTGTACCTCTCACAAAAGCTGAAGAATATCTTTGTTTTTAACGTTTGAATTATAATTATAGTTTCTATGTTGAATAAGATTCAGAATAAGGTTTTATGAAAATAAATCAAGTAACAAAAAAGATAATTTGATAAATCTGTGAGAAAAACAAATATTGAGCAATGAATGGGAAGTAGCAGAGTACTAATAAATCATAGCTGGATGAGAATGTTTCCATTTGGGATGGTGAACAATGTTTACAGCTTGAAATGATAAAATTAATTTAATTTTGTTCACATTCATTAGAAATGATACTATTTTAGTCCATTGTAGAATCCTCTGTTGCCAAGGGGAGATGAGGCTACTCATACTTTTAGCTTATTTGTGTCTCTATTCAATACGTATAATTAATGTATAATTTCAAAGATTCATTACTTTAGAATTTGTTGAATATCTTGAATTATTAATAAAATTGGCTTGGTAACCTCAAAAAATAAAATTTTTCAGACTTATTTTCCATTTAATTTTGAAATTAGAGTGCAATTAAAAAGAATTTATCCCACTTTTTTGATTTATCAACCCTTAAACTGTTAAAGTACATTATTGTTCATAATGGATAGTTTATGATCTAAAGACTTTTGAACTATTTCAATGACATTCTTATTTCCATTTTAAAACACAAAGATTTTTTTTTTCCTGAAGTTCTGGCTGGGGCCAGGCTTGAACCCCCCTCCCCACCCCGTATATGGGGCCCACGTCCTACTCCTTGAGCCCCAGGAGGCACCCAACACAATGATTATTTTTAAACCAGGAGGTTACAAAACAATGTGGAAGAAAGAAAACTCAAGTCTTGCCTCATATCTTTTTTTCTTGTGTACATTGCTAGTCTAGGCATAAGACCTTAGTGCAGCCACCCTAGGTAAAAAAAGAGAAAAGAGTTGGACTCAAGCAAGTACAAGGAATTTTTGGAATAGCTTGCCTTTCTGTTTATGAACAAAAAGTACATTCAGGTTCATGACTGAATCCAGCAGATGTGTGCATAAGTGCTAGGTTTGCTCTATATTCTTATTATTGCAATTTTGGTAAAATTATTTGAGATGCATTTAGTGACAAAAACATGTCAGAATACAAGATATTTATAAAGAGGGAAAGAAATCCAGGTAGCAAATCAGTTAAAGTGATGGAATGAGATGAGAATACTGATGGGTAACACTCTTCTATTCTTAGTCAGGGGAAGCCCGCGTGATATAGTCCAGTGACAATACCAGGGCTTTCAGAATGTATCTATGAAACAGTACCATGCCTATCTAATAACTGTTCAGCCCAATGTAGCCACAGACATAGAGAAGCAAAGTGATGAAGAAATACCTGGATGGACTGGATTACATGCAGGTAAAGTAAAGAGTTGCTAATGGAATCAGGATGTGGTTCATCGTGAGTATTTTTCTCCACAGAGGTTTTCATTGAAACATGGTATTCCATGATTAGGCTTTTGTTTCTTTGTCTAGAAGCTTTGTCCTATATAACAATTCAAATAATTCTATTAAAGAAAACTTGCACACACACATGCAGTAATACTTCTTAGTGAATATTAGATCAAGGATATTAGCTTCACTCTAGGAATTATGAGTTTTGATGAAACAGAGCATATTTTGTTCTTGGAGTTTTCATAGACTGAATAAATTTGTAAAAGTCCTAACAAATTCACTCAATTTGCCCAAGATTCCATCTCCACAGATTAAAAGAGACATAGTAAAAAAGAAAGTTTTTGCCGCACTCTTAGTCAATTCCAAAACCAATCCGTCAAAGGAATTCTATTGGGCTGAGTTATTTACAAAGTAATCAAGATAAGACAGTACATTCTCGGGCACTTCTTTTGGTGTGAATTTTCATTAATAATGCCAATTTAACGTTTTTTTCCTTCTGTTAAAAGGCATAATATCCAGGCAACCACTCAATGCTTTAAAAATATTTTATTTTTATTATTTTTAATTGAAAAATTATAACTACAGACATTTATGGGGTACAATGTGCTGTTTTGATATATGTATACACCCCATGCCGTCCCCATAGTGCTTTGAAACAGTTAGAAGCCGACCCAGCTCTGCTGAGATAGAGTTACAGTGTCCACAGGGTAAGTTTTCTGCCAAAAGCTTTAGAGTTATCATCCAAATATTACAGGTAAAAGTCTAACTCATAAGACCATACATGGTAACCCCCAAATTTGGCTCACAGCAGATGTCTAGTAATAATAACACTAAAATTTTACTCACGTATTTCCTCATTTTATAATTGCATCTTCATAAAGGAAGATGTATGTCATCTAGTTCAACAAATGCAATAACTGAGTCTTAGGGTAGCCAAAAAAGTCAAATCTTTGAAAACAGAGAAAGTGGTGTTGGTTCTATGACACTACACTTTTTATCTTACTTAGACACCTTCTTCATTGTACTCCAGTGCGAGAAACACAGAAATCTCTCACAATTTTCTTTAAGGATGTACTACTATGCTTTTCAGAATAAAATTTCTGAGGTCCATTCAAGAGCCAGGTAAGAATGCAGACTCGGGATACTTAAAACTACCCAGGGGTTCTAACATCTGAGTAGGGTGATAGATTCCTTTTGGCCCTTATCTCTTACTGCAGTAGGACTGAAGTGAAGTTGTAATTCTTGGGGAATTTTGGAATTGGAATGCAGTTCCGACCTGGATGGTAGCTACTCTCTGAATGTTAAAAGGTAATTGAATAGGAGCAAATACAAGTACAATTGGTTATGTAGGCTAGAGGCACTGAGTTGCAGTCTCAGAGAGGTCACACTGAAATGAATTTTTTAAAAGGACTATAAAATTGCATCTAAGACAGATGGGGGAAAAAAGCAATATTTAAATGAAATTGTTATGGATATAAGTCACTTTCCAGGCATTATAACTATTTCTAACATAAAATATGTTTTCACTTCATATATAAAACATTGTTATTATTCACATCTTATGACATGTTAACATATTAAAACTTAAATGTTTAATGCATATATTAAAATTTTGTGTCATCATTAACCCAGCTGATGAATTCTTTTTTGGAAAAAAAATAATGGAAAAGATATATCAAGAGAGATAATTTTTACAATTAGAATAAAAATATGTAACTTTGGGGGTGGTGAGATAAAAATGTCTCATTCAAAGTTCCAAATCCCCTTTTTCTTTTCTTCTTTTTTTCCCCCCCTCATGGGAATCTTACTGCCATTTGTTTTCCTATTAAATGACATTTCAAATACTTTATTATAAACATAAATCACATCTCCTTTCAAGAAGGCAAATGACAAACTAAATTTGAGATCTAGCTTGCATTTCTATGCCCTACCCAAGACTAAACAGATGAACAGTTGCTTTATAGATTGCATCTGAAAGATGAACAAAGAGAGACAGTAGATAACAAAAACATGTCACTTGAAACTGACATCTGCCCTTTAATTCACAAACATCATCCTAAACTCTGTCACTTCACTTGACATCTGTTACACATCCTGATGCATGAAGTTGTAGAAAAGAGCATCTTATTTGCACTTGGTGAGAAAAATGTGTGTGTGTGTGAGTGTGTGTATACCACTTTGGTTTATCTGTACAATTCCAAAACTCCCCAAGAATTACAACTTCACTTCAGTCTGTTAAAATGCCAATAAATGCTGTCACTTACGCACTGGTCCACCTATATCTAGTAATGAGTACTGTGAAAGACACTGGAAATCCTCTCTGCCCAAATAAATGCCCTCTGTGGTATAGGAAATTTCCACCATTAATCTGATTTTGTTGAAATAAAGCTTGATCTCAAAAAGATCCTTATGAGATATGCACATATTACCTGATATAAGTAACTCATGAATATATTATTATTAACATTAATTATCACCCGTTATTACACTAGTAGAATAGGAGTTTTTTTGAAATTAAAAATGATGGAAGAACTAGAACATAATGCAACAATGAAGCAAGGGTCTTCAAACTGTGGCCCGCAGGCCACATGAGGCGGTGTGATTGTATTTGTTTCTGTTTTGTTTTTTACTTCAAAATAAGATATGTGCAGTGTGCATAGAAATTTGTTCATAGTGTTTTGTTTTTTGTTTTTTAACTATAGTCCAGCCCTCCAACGGTCTGAGGGACTGTGAACTGGCCCCCTGTTTAAAAAGTTTGAGGACCCCTGTAACAAAGGTAGATGTTTGCAATCCACGATGAGTTCTGCTGACCAATAGTATCAACACAAGTTGGGAAGTTGTTAGAAATGTAAATTCTCAGCCTCCACCCTATGCCTACTACATGCTCTGAGGGTGAAGCCCAGGAGCCTGCATTTCAACAAGCTCTTGAGGTAGTTCTGATGCCTGCTAACATTTCTCAAACACTGCTCTAAACTTAAGAATAGAGACCCACACTGGCAGAGTGGATAAGCAAAGTTGGAAGAAGTATTTCACACATGCTATTTCTCTCACAGATTTACTTACATTAACCATAATCTCGATTCTGTTTAACCTCAAAAAAATCATAACACAAAATCAAGTCAAAGTCAGTATGAGTTTGTACTCAAACACTCTCATGATATTTGTATATAATATGATGATCTCACAATGACTACATTAATAATGCTCCTTCCAGAACACATATTTAAATAGACTATAAACAAGCATATAGTCTCTAAAGTTTCTGAGAGTTCTCTAGGGAAATGAAAATGGCCAGGACTCATTTTCTATGGAAGTATTTTTATATCTGAAGCAACTGCTAAATCTTTGATAGTGAGTGGTACAAAAGAACAAGAGAAGAAATGACATGGAATCAAAGAGTTGCAGAGGTTGGGAAGTCATCAATAATATTTTACCTGATAGGTTTTATCTGTAATGCATCAAAGACTTACATAAAGTCCCAGACTAAGGGGACATGCCTTTGAAGAGGATGAGGCTGGTGACTCAGCACAGTAAGATGGACTGGGCTCTGGATGAGCTGTTTTGGTCTCAGGACATAGGAGGTGAACTGAGATCCCTGTATGAAGCACCATTTCTCCCTGAATCAGATGCTCACCATGGTTATGAAGGTTCCTACCAGGTTCCACAGAGGACAAAATTGATAGTTCTGTGGAAAATTGAAAGTCATTTCTGCTTCTTAAAAAACGACATTAAACAATGTGTTTGAATTAAAATGAAGGATTGTACTATATTAAATTTTTCTTATTACAAAAGCAAATAATGTGTTTTATAGAAAAAGAGGGAAAACAAAGAGCAAAACACCCATAAAGTCCCTTCCACAAGATAAGCACTATCACCACATTAGCATGTCTTCCTGCAGATCTGTTCTTTTTTTTTTCTTACAAAAACAGGACCAATACTGTATGTTATTTTACCATCTACATTGTTTACATATCAATATGCGCTAAACACCCTTTTTCTTCAATAAATGTTCTGTAACATTTTTCATAGTCCCTGAGCATTTCATTTCATAGTTAGTGCCCAGTGACTGGGCATTTTATACCATAATATATTTACCAGATGCCCAATTATTCCCATAAGTAATTACTAGTTTGTCACCAATGTAAAGAGTGCTCTGGTGATTCATACTGGTAGCCACAGTTTTATTCACATCCTGTGATTTTCTTACAATAAATTTGTACAAGGATAAAAAGTGCACTATTGTTAAAATACCTACTCGTCTATTGATCTATCTCATTCAAATAAAGAATATACTATGTGCCTCTGTTGATCTTTACCTTATTAGATTTAGTTCATTGCTCAACCCTACAGGGGAATTGTCAGAGCTAAATTTTATAATCAAACAAGTTCACTACTCTACCCTACTTCATGGCAAATTTGTATACATGCCCTAATCACGAGCACAAGTTTCATAAGGTATCCTAGGAGCAAGGCAATTTAAGTATTCATATTTTTTTTTAGATTTTAGAAATAGAATATAGTATATATACTATAAATTGGTGTCCCTGCTATGATTCCATATGTGTGTTACTGAAAATCCTCGTGTTCTGCAATATGGTGCACTAAACTTAATAGGGCCTATGGGGAAAATAAATTTATGGCATATAATCCAAATCCTATGGTGCTTTGTAATCACAATATTAACAACAAAAACAACAAAACAGTAGCTTTAATAAAAATGTAGCATGGCTAAAGTTTACTGGCATTTGAAAATGGCACCCCAATTATTTTACAACATGAAACCAAGGAGCTTTTACTTTGTAGTAAGGTAAGTTCTGAAGAATGTTTAATGTGTTTTTTTTTTTTTTTTTTTTTTTTTTTGGCTGGGGCTGAGTTTGAACCTGGCACCTCTGGCATATGGGGCCAGCACCCCACCCCTTTGAGCCATAGGCACTGCCTGAAGGATGTTTAATTTTAATAGTGAGCATTTTTATTTAAAAAACACCTTTCATCTAAGGTGCTGCAATCCTCACTTATCTGTCATTTTAGTTTAGGAGTACAAGTTATCTTTGCAGAATTTTTATTTACACTTTCAGCTTTTCCTCATAACTAAACATAGTGGTTCTACAAATCATGAATCCACTTGCTACTTACATTGTTACTTTTCTGGCTTTGAAGTTTGTTTTCTTAAGATTATATATTTCTAGGATTTTACCTTTCATTGTGAGAAAAGTTGCCATAACTGCTCCAAAATACTAACATCCTGGAAAAGACTGAACCAAAAGGACTCTCATATTACATTGACATACGTCCCCTATTTTTAAATCAAAGATGAGGTAACATATGTTAAAGAAACATGCATTGTAGCAGAATAACCCTTATTGTCAATAAGCCAGGAGCATCTAGGGTAGCATCCTAAAGCAGATACATTAATGTTTCTTCAGCAAAATTTGGAATCTCTATACTAAGCAAAATCAATACAGACATGAATTTATCCAAATTTTACACCAATGATTACAAGTCAAATGATATTTTATCACCAAAAAAATAAAGAAATAGTGAATATTTTTTCAAGTTTCAGTATAGCAGATAGAAGATTATGGACCTTTACTTCTTCATCAAGGAAAAGTGATGTTTGAAGAAGGCAATTATAAGGACAAAATACAACAGACTCTCCCTAACCCATGAGTTACCATGTGCCCTGAGTCAAATAGCTTGGCAGTTGAAGATGGTTGACCAGAAGGGTCATTCAGCTAAGCTTTCCTAGTACAACCATGGAATAAGAGAGAACCCAGCCATACCTAGTATAAGGACCTTAGGGAGCACAGCAAAGAGGTGGTGAGATGGCATAGCATATGATCCAGAGCCGTGGAAATATGACTCATTAAGCAAGTATTTGTGACCCATTGGGATCAGCTGGCACTCCCATGGAGGTCTGGGATAGGAGGAAGCCTTTCTTGAGTTTTCAATTTTGAAGGAAAGCTGTGCATTGAATGGAAAGCTTAGAAGAGTAGACAGACTTGAACTGTATATAGAAACTAGGTTTGAATACCGGTTGGAGAGGATTCGCCACCAGTATGGTGAGACAACCACACTGGGAAGGTCTTGGTGGCCAGGGGGCTGTCATTGTGCAAAGGTCATGAGATGGTTTTAGCAGAAGCCTAAGGCACAGCCATCTTAATTCTGCCTGCCAGAACCAGAACTTGACTCTTGGAACAGGCTGAGGGGTTCCTGCACATCATGGGAACTAGAGCACTATGAAGCATTCAAACATGTGAATAATGGGGATCCCTGAAGGGGAAGAAGATTGTCTCCAAGGAATGAAAGCCCTACTGGAGCCTATCATAAATGAAAACTACCCAAGTTTTACTAAAGACCCAGACATACTCCTTTCAGATGGATATCAAACCCTGGGTCAAATGTAATGACCCTGTCCAAAGTCAAGATGAAAGAAAAAATTCTACAAGCAGCCAAGCAGTTGGAGTAAGCACCAACTGACTTATAGAGGCAGAGCCATTAGAATGACAGCAGAATTTTCAAATGAAATCTGCCAAGTTAGAAGAGTATGGTTATCACCTTCTACAATCTTTTTTTTTTTTTTTTTTTTCCCTTCCAGGGCTAGGTTTGAACTCACTACCTCTGGCATATGGGGCCAGTGCCCTACTCCTTTGACCCAAAGGCACTACCCACCTTCTACATTCTTAAACAAAACACTTTTTAACCTAGAATTCTGTATCCTGCTAAACTAAACTTCAAAATTAATGGTGATAGCAAATATTTTGTGGATATGCAAACACTTAGGAGATTCACCACAAGACCAGCTCTATAGAAAATACTTAGACCTATTCTCAACACTGACCATTAGAATAGACCACCAGGAAAATAAATACCCAGAAGCTAAAGGTCAAAACATAGCTTCCACAATGGCCCAGAGGATAAAACTACACAATGGACTTTCACAAAATAAGATGACTAGAACTCCATCACAATTATAAATTCTCTTAAAAAATGTCAATGGATTGAATTCTGTGGAGGAACAAGCTGGCTGATTGGATATAAAAGCACAAGCTAACCATATGCTGTCTCCAGAAGATACACTGAGCCTTGAAGGAAAAATCAAGACTCAGGGTTAAAGGATAGAAAATTGTATTGGAAGCAAATGGAAATCAGAAGAAAGGAGGGGTTTTAATATTATTTTCAGATACAGGCAGGTGTAAAACAACTAAAGTTAAGAAAGACAAAGTTAAGAAAGACAAAGATGGACACTTCATACTGGTCAAAGGAATAGTACAACAAGAAGACACTTCAATTTTAAATATTTAGGCAACCAATTTAAATGCTCCCAGATTTATGAAACAGACTTTAATGGGTCTAAGCAATATGATATCCCATAACACCATAATAGCCAGGGACTTTAACACCTCTCTGACAGAACTGGACTGATTCTCTAAACAGAAGCTAAACAAAGATACAAAGGACTGAAATCTGATACTAGAACAAATGTGATTAATAGACATATAAAGAACATACCATCCCAAAGCTAAAGAATATACATTTTTCTTGTCAGCCCATGAAACATACTACAAAAGAGACCACATCTTAGGATACAAATCAAACCTCAGCAAAACTAAAAGAATAGAAATTATACTTTGTATCTTTTCAGACCACAAAGCAATAAAGGTGGAACTCAACTCTAACAAAAACGTTCATCCCCACACAAAGACATAGAAATTAAACAACCTTATGCTGGATGAGAGTTGGGATGCAGAGGAGATAAAAGAAGAAATTTTTAAATTCCTCAAACATAAAAACAATAAAGACACAAGTTACCAAAGCCTGTGGGATATAGCAAAAGCAATCTTAAAATGGAAATTATTGCATTAGATGCTTACATTTGAAAAACAGAGAGGGAGTGCATCAACAATCTCATGAACCATCTCATGGAATTGGAAAAAGAAGAACAATATAATCCTAAACCCAGCAGAAGAAAATAAACAACCATAATAAAATCAGAGATTAGTGAAATTGAAAACAAAAGAATCATTCAGAAAATTAATGAAAAAAAACTTAGTTTTTGAAAAAATAAATAAAATTTATGAACCTTTGGCCAGATTAACTAGAAATAAAAGAGTAAATTATCTAATAACCTCGATAAGAAACAATAAAGGGGAAATAACAACAAATACCACAGAAATAGAAGCCAATTAAAAACATTCAGTGGAGAAGATTCCCTATTTAACAAATGGTGCTGGGTGAACTGGCTGGCAACCTGTAGAAGACTGAAACTGGACCCAGACCTTTCACCATTAACTAAAATAGACTCTCACTGGATAAAAGATTTAAACTTAAGACATGAAACTATAAAAATACTAGAAGAGAGTGCAGGAAAAACCCTTGAAGAAATCAGCCTGGCTGAGTATTTTATGAGGAGGACCCCCAGGCAATTGAAGCAGCTTCAAAAATACACTACTGGGACCTGATCAAACTAAAAAGCTTCTGCAAAGCCAGGAACACAGTAAGTAAAGCAAGCAAACAGCCCTCAGAATGGGAGAAGATATTTGCAGGGTATGTCTCTGACAAAGGTTTAATAACCAGAATCCACAGAGAACTCAAACGTATAAGCAAGAAAAGAAAAAATGATCCCATCACAGGCTGGGCAAGGGACTTGAAGAGAAACTTCTCTGTAGAAGACAGGTACATGGCCTACAGACATATGAAAAAATGCTCATCATCTTTAATCATCAGAGAAATGCAAATCAAAACTACTTTGAGATATCATCTAACTCCAATAAGACTAGCCTATATCACAAAATCCCAAGAACAGAGATGTTGACGTGGATGTGGAGAAAAGGGAACACTTCTACACTGCTGGTGAGAATGCAAATTAATACATTCCTTTTGGAAAGATGTATGGAGAACACTTAGATATCTAAAAATAGATCTGCCATTCAATCCTTAATTCCTCTACTGGGCATATACCCAGAAGACCAAAAATCACATCACAACAAAGATATTTGTACCAGAATGTTTATTGCAGGCCTATTCATAATTGCTGAGTCATGGAAAAAGCCCAAGTGTCCATTGATCCATGAATGGATTAATAAATTGTGCTATATGTGCACCATGGAATATTATGCAGCCTTAAAGAAAGATGGAGACTTTACCTTTTTCAAGTTTACATGGATGGAGCTGGAACATATTCTTCTTATTAAAATATCTCAAGAATGGAAGAAAAAGTATCCAATGTACTCAGCCCTACTATGAAACTGATTTATGGCTTTCACATGAAAGCTATAACCCAGTTACAACCTAAGAATAGGGGGAAAGGGGAAAAGGAGGGGAGGGAGGGGGGAGGTGGACAGAGGGAGGGGTACTGGTGGGATTACACCTGCGGTGCATCTTACAAGGGTATATGTGAAACTTAGTTAATGCGGAATGTAAATGTCTTAGCACAATAACTAAGAAATAGAGCCCTTGAACAGACTAATATCAAGGATTGAGATTGACGAAACAATAAAAAAATCTCCCAATGGAAAACAAAAGAAACAACAACAACAACAAAAAACTCTGGTCCAGATGGCTTTCCCAGAATTATATCAAAACTTCAAAGAAGAGTTTATACCTATGCTGTGAAAATTATTCCAAAAAATTGGGAAGGAAGAAATTTTCCCAACACCTTCTAGAAACAAGCATCACCCTGATACCAAAACCAGGGAAAGACTCAACTAAGGAGTCTTTCAGGAGACTTCAGACCAATTTCACTAATGAATATAGATACAAAAATTCTCAATAAAATCCTAGCCAATAGATTACAGCTACATATTAAAAAAAAAATTATCCATCACAATTAAGTAGGTTTCATCCCAGGGATGCAAGGCTGCCTTAACATATGCAATTCCATAAATGTAATTCACCATATCAACAGAAGCAAAAACAAAAACCATATGATCCTCTCAATAAATGCAGAAAAGTATTCAATAAATTCCAGCACCATTTTCTAATAAGAATACTAAAGAATATAGGCATAAGTGGCACATTTTTTTAAAGTGATCAAAGCCATCTATGACAAACACACAGCTAATATTTTACTGAATGGAGTAAAACTTAAAGCTTTCCACTTAGAACTGGAACCAGACATGATTTTCCTCTATCTCCAGCCACTACTATTCAACATAGTAGTGGAAATTCTAGCCAATACAATTAGGCAAGAGAAGGAAATAAAGGGCATCCAAATAGGTGCAAAGGAAGTCAAACTTTAGCACTTTGCTGATGATATAATTTTGTACTTAGAGAACCCCAGAGACTCAACCACAAAACTTCTAAAAGTGATCAAAAATATGGTAATGCCTCAGGATACAAAATCCATTACCACAAATCAGGAGCCTTTGTATACACCAATAACAGCCCAGATGAGAAGCTAATTAAAGACACAATTCTCCTTACAGTAGCTTCAAAAAACATGAAATACCTAAGACTATACCTAACAAAAGAGGTAAAGGACCTCTACAAAGAAAATTATAAAACCCTGAGAAAATAAATAGCAGAAGATATTAACAAAAGGAAGACAAACCATGTTCATGGCTCGGAAGAATCAATATTGTTAAAATGACTATATTTCCCAAAGCAATGTACAGATTCAATGCAATCCCCATTAAAATACCATCTTCATACTTTCAATACTTGGAAAAAAATAATTCTTTGGTCTGTATGAAACCAGATGAAATCCCATATAGCCAAGGCAATTCTTAGTAATAAAAACAAAGCCGGGGTATCACCCTATCAGACTTTATGCTGTACTACAAGGCCATAGTGATCAAAACAGCATGGTCTTGGAACCCACACACCAAAAAGACATTGACATTTATAACCAAATAGAAAAACATGACATAAAAAACTAACATCTTCTAGCCACCTGAAATTTGATAAACCAAACAAGAACGTACACTGGGGAAAAGAATCCCTATTCAATAAATGGTGTTGGGAGAACAGGATAACCACATGTAAAAGATTAAAACTGGACTGGCACCTCTTACCACTTAAAAAATTCATTCAAGATGGGTAAAAGCTTTAAATCTAAGGCATGAAACAATAAAAATCCCTGAAGAAAGTTTGGGGAAAACACTTGATGTTATCGGCCTCGAGAAAGATTTTATGACAAAGACTTCAGTGGCATCTGTAACAACAAAAATTAAAAAAAAAGGGGGAACTTAATTAAACTGAAAAGCTTCTGTACATCTAAGGAAACAACAACCAATTTTCAGGGCATTAATCTGACAAAGGGGTCACGGTACATTGCGTACCTCTTGGGGGTGGGACACAATTATAAGAAGGACTTTATCCAACAAATACAATCAGTGTAACCTAATTCTTTGCACCCTTAATAAGTCCCAAACAATAAGAAAAAAAAAAAAAAAAAGCTTGGTAGTCTTGCATTAAGTCCATGCTACCTTATACATTGTCAGTGACTTCCCATTTTCAAATGTCCAAACATAACTCCTGGATGGACTCAATGCCCCTGTCATCTGGCCTGGGCTGACCTATTCACTGGTAGTCCCTGCTGCTTTTTTCGGGAAAACTGACTTTATGGCACACAATAGGTTACCATTACCCTGGGATCTGAGTTCCTATCCCCAGGCTTGTACTTTTCCAATTGTTTTCTTTATATAGAATTACATTTCTCACCCCTTCAGTGCCTAATTCCTTACTTTTGATTAATCATATATTTAGTCTCATCTTTTGTGGTAACTCTGTTTATAGCAACTTATTCTTCTAAATTGCCATAGAACTAATTACTAATTACCTATTACAATCATACCACAATATATAAAGGCTTGTTTTACATGACAGTTCTTCCTATTTCCCCATCTTGAGCTCATTTATATTACGTTTAATGGCAGAAGAGAATTTTATTTAATAAATGTATCCATAACTCATTTGCATTATATTAGCCAAATTCCTACAAATAAACACAAATATTTATCAACTGGAGACAAGTTACTGTCTTGAGATCAAAGATAGGCTGGAGGCAGAATTCCTTCCATTTTAAGGAAATTCTGTTTTTTTAAGGCCTTCAACTGATCCGATAAAGCTCACCAAGATTATGAAGCGTGATTTACTTTACTCAAAGACTACTGATTTAAAAATTACTCACATAATACACCTTCACAGATACATCTACACAGATGTTTGAACAAACAACTGAGCACCATAGCCTGGTCAAGTTGACAGTTGACATACACACATAAAATTAAGCACATCATTTCACCATTTTCCCCTTCTGATGATCATTTAGATTGTAACCAGTTTGCCATTACAATCACTGCTGCAGTGACTTAGCTTGTACAAAATTATTTCATATATACATAAGTAGATCTTTATTATACATTCCTAGAAACATAATTAAGGGGTCAATTATTGCATGCATTTGCTATTTTATGGATATAAGCATACTGCTGTTCATAGTGGCTGCATAGATATACATTCCCATCAGCAGTGTACAAGTTTCTGTTTCACCAAACCATGCCCCCAATTTTTGAACTGTAACAAAATGAGAGCTGACAAATGGCATTATATAGATTTTCTCCTATTATGAATCAATTAAAATGTTTTACAATAAGGACTCACTATTTTCTGTGAGTAAATTGTTCATATCCTTTTTCTATTTTTCATTGTCTTATTGGTATTTTCATAATAAGTTAGAGTTATTTCTATAATAGCTAAGAATATAAAATAGATTGTGTTTTGAGTTGCAAATATTTTAAAGGATTTGCTGCTTGTATTAGTATAGTTCATTATTAGGAATTTTACTAAACTTTTATGTATTTTAGAGGCTTAATAAAATTTTAATTGAAGTATTACACAAATGTATGGCATTCCAAACATTACATGTATACAGATAAATTAATTTTTATTAAGGAAGTAGAATTTACCATTGGAAATACCACCCAGAGTGAGTCAGTCACTGTTACTCCCTCACTAAGGGTAAAGGCACCAACATACATCAATTATACCTGCTTTTAATAATTGTCTGTTTATTCATGATGTTTTTGTTTATTATATATCATAAAATTATCTTTTAAAAGTTACATAAAGAGTATTATTTTTGTGTTTGGCTTCTTTTCTCAAATTATGTTCTTGAGATTCATTCATGTCACTCTATTTTAATTATATTTTTCATATATATGTGTGTATATATATATAGCATTAGTTATTCCCACCTAGTATACTCCACTTAACGTGAATGCTGTCTATCATTTCTTAAATGCCTTTAACTTTCATTTATGAATTTTCATAATTTTTTCCTTTTCTGTTCTAGTTTGAGTATTTTCTGTTGACCTGTCTTCCAGTTTACTACTACTGTAATTGTTTGTTATAACCCACAAAATAGATTTTTAATTTCATCTATCTACAGATACTACTGAGTGTCTAGTCTGTGAGATGACTGTTTTATTCCCTGGAAATATCAGTTAAGATCCAAACAAACACAAGACACCTGATATTGGAAAGGATGGGGAGAAAAGAAAAATTTATCTATCTTTACAGAGTTTACATTTTAGTGTAAGAAAACACAAAATATAAAAAAAAAGATTCGTCAACAATTGTATTATACAATATGTTAGAATGTGATTTATGCTCTCAAGAAAATTAATGCAGTCTAATAGCCATAAGGAGCATTGCAATTTTAAATAAGATGGATAGTAAATAAAGATCCAACAAAAAAATGACATGTTACTCAAGAATTAACAAAGGACTTAGTTATATGAATTTCTAGAGAAATGTCTTTCTAGACAGCCTTGAATCTGGGGTAACCCAAGTATATTTCAGGAGCATGGAGGATGCCCATGTTTATAAAGCAAGGTGAATGAAGGAGAGAACAATCTCAGAGGTCAAAGAGAAAAGTGGAGAGCAGTGCAGAAGAAGTAAGGGAATGTTTTGCACTGACTTTGTAGAACATTTCAAAGCAGCATGGAGCTGGCATAATAATAGACACATAGACTAATGGAACAGTATAGAAAGCCTAGAGATAAATTCATTCGTTTACAACCACCTAGATGGCTGTAATTCAACAAATGTGCCAAAAATGTACTTTGGGGGAAAGGCTAGTACCTTGTAAGGCTTGGAAAGCTGAATATCCGCATGATTCTGCACCCCTCTCTAGATTGCTGTCTTCTAGATTTCTCTCACCAGATACATAAATCAACTCTGAACAAATTAAAGTCTTAAATATAAGACCCCAAACCATGGAACTACTAGAAGAAAACAGGGAAATGCTTCATGACATTGAATTGGGTGAAATTTTTTTGAGTACGATCTCAAAATCATAGGCAAGAAAAGCAAAAATAGCCAAATGGGATTACATCAAACAAAAAAGCTTCTGCACAGCTAAGGAAACAATAAAGTGAAGAGACAACGTAAGGAATGGGAGAAAGTATCTGGAAACAAAGCACCCGACAAGGGAGCAAGATCCAGATTATATGGTAAACTAAACTCAGTAGAGAAAATATAATAAGAAGAATTTGACTCAAAAAAGGACAAAAGACCTGAACAGACATTTCTTAAACACACATATCAGCAGATACATGAAAAGATGTTTAATATCACTAATCATCAACTATGAATCAAAACCAAAATGAGATATCATCTCAACCCAGGCAGAATGGCAATTAATAAAAAGACAAAAAAAAACCACACATCTTGCCAAGGATGTGGAGAAAAAAATATCCTCACACATATACACTGTTGGTAGGAATATAAATTAGTATAGTATAAAGGTTCCTCAAAAAATGGAAAATAGAATCATCACATAAAACAGAATGAAATCCTGTCATTTGCAGTAACTTGGATAAACCTGGGTGATATTATGTTAAATGAAATAAGCTAGGCACAGAAACAAACACCACATAATTTCACTCATACACAGAATCTAAAAACATTAACTTTGTGGAAATAGAGAGTCAAGTTGTGGTTACCAGAGGTGAGGGAGGGGTAGAGGAAAAGGAGAAGCCGAGAGGTTGGACAACAGGTACCAAATTCTAGTCAGATAGAATAAGTTCTAGTGTTCTCTTACAACCAGGTGAACATGGCAGAAAGCACTGTATTGTTATCTTCCCGAGAGCTAGAAGAAAATATTTTGAATGTTGTCACCACAGTAAAATAATAAATCTTTAGGGAGATGGATGACAGTTACCCCAATTTGATCATTATATAATGTATACATTCATCAGTGAAACAGATGAAACATCACGCCATATCCTATAAATATGAACAATTCTTAGGTGACAGTTACAAATAAAAAAGTATAAAAGTATTTTTTAAAACCTATATGAAATCAGCAGCACACTGTACCCCATAAATGCATTAATGTATACATGATCTATGTGTTCATAATTTAATAAAAAAACTGCTGACGAATTTTTGGCAGATGTGTGATATTATCTGATTTACAATTTAACAGGATTATCCACGCTATTGGTTTGTGCATAGTTCTAGCATGGTGAAGATGGAAGCAGCCACACCAATTAAGGAGCTAGTTTTAATAATCCCCTGTGTGTTATGGTGTTTTGAACAAAGGTGCTATGGAGGTTGTAAGTGATGACGGGAACTTGTTGGATTTTGGATATGATTTGAAGGTATACCCAATGGTGTTTAGTCTAATTATCTGCCTTTTTAAACAATGAGATCCTTAACATCTGTAAAGGTTCTACTCTCTCTGCCTTTAGCTGTATCACATAAGCTTTATGTTAAGGATCATGTGTAATTTTATTTACAGCTTTATCATTGGTTCAAATAATTTAAGATTTTAAAATTCCTAAAGGAAAGGTTTATTTTTACATGGAACACACATGTGCCTTGCTTTACTTGTTTTAATTGCATTGCATTATGGTCAATGAATTAATATTGTGTTTGACATGTCTACTCTTTTAGGAATTTTGATAAGATCTTTTCCTGTGACATGATCAAATTTTGAAGGCCTAGAGTGGATCCTTGAAAACATTGTCCACAAGAATGAGCTGCTCAGTTTCCTAAAATGCATGATGTCCTGTCACCTTTTCTTTCTGGCTAAAATGCTGATAAATTTGCATGCACCATTCAAAGCTCAGATTATGTCACACGTTTGATGCCACATTGAGACAATTTGTAATCATTTCCTTCCCTCTGTTCCGATAGCATCTTGCCTTTATCATACCAAATCTAATGGGGGTTTTGTTTGTTTCTTTTTCTTTTGTTTCAACATTTCTCTTTCTCTGCCTAGACTTTGTCATTCTTTAGCGTAAGACCTGTGTCTTATTCCTTGTGCCACCAGCAATTAATATACTGCCTGAATGTTGTGGGCAAGAGAAAAGAATTAGTAGATAAAAATATAAATGATCTGCTGCTTCTGGGTCAGTATAAATTGATCATTGCTTTTAAAAAATGTACAGAGTGCATCCTTTAGGTAGTGGGAAAACAAATTTATTTTCCTATATAAAGGGAAAATAAAATTTTGTGGGTAATATTAAGTATCTTGTTCCACTGAAGTATTTATGAGGTTTCTGAATTGAATTGAAATTCCTCCTTCAAAATAAATCCTAGATACAAGTCAAGTGTTCTTAGGGGACTGATACTAGAAAAAGAAACAAAAAGCAAACCAAACATTAGGTTTTATCTAAGAATCTGAGTGCTTTCTTAAGACCACCAATATAATCAGATTTATATTTATTTTTACAGAAATGTTTGCTCAGCTAATGCATTCCTAATCAAATAATGGGTGTTCCATGATGGAAATTTCAAATAAAGTTCTTAAGGCTGTCAAAAAGTAAATAAGCTAACTAGAATTATATTTCTTTGTTTCCCAGTGGGTCTCATAAATGCTTGAAGAGGGATATGGTGTACTTAGAAAGACGCCAGATAGGCACTCAAATGGAAGCGTAGTCAACACTTTCTGATCCATCTCTCATCCCTAACCAATGATCTCACACATATATTTTGGTGAGATATTTCAATTTGTAAAGTGACAAATATGTCATAATCTATTCCTTTTTTTAAATATTTGGTTTATTTTTGACACCACCTCAAAAAGAAAAGGAAAAAGGTACAATTCCATTAACTAATCTATTTTGTATAAATAAGTAAAGAGCATTGTATATTTTGTGATTATGTTTGTTTTTCCATGGTCTTTCACATGAATTTTAACTCATTAGTGTTAATGAAGGTCAGTTCATTTTTTGAACTTGCATTAAAGTGCACAAATCTACAACATACATTATTAAATATAACTTTAGATTATTTCGAAGTTGATTTTTCATTCCTGTATTGAATCTTCTAAAAGTCTTTGGAAAGATACATTCACTCTGTGGGGGCTATCTGATTAAACATGGGCCTTCTCAGCCTTGGGACATAGCAGTTGCAGAAAATTTGCTAGAGTAGCCCTCTTGTATACCCAAATGGAGACACTGTAGAATACAGCCTATTAACAATGAAATATTAATGAAAAATTCAGTTGGATAGTTCATAAAACATTAGTAATTAAGGCAAGTTGTATGAGACATCATTTTGAAAAATATGATTAAAATAGATTTGAAAACATTGGAATGAAGTGGCAAAAAATTAGATTGTCTATGCTTATTCTTGTTTGAATGATTTCTTGATGGGAAGCACCAGATCGATGGGTCACAAGTTCAACATTTGTAAGTTTGAGAATCTACATTATTTGAAAAGAATTTGGTGCACACTTACAGCACACTTTGAGCAAAAAAATATTGTTGCCCTTTGAGCTAATGAAAAACAAATACAGTCAGCCATAGAAGAAGATAGCCCATAAGGCAAATCACGTCACTAGGATCCTGGAATGCGCAAGCATCCTCTGAAGGTTTGTCTTCTCACTCTATCCAAGAAAGGAAAGAAGGGCCATGTGACTCAAAAAGAACCCTCAGAGCTCCAAAAATAAAAAATAAAGAATGAAGAAGAAAGTTGTCTAAAGACTGTGCTTACACTTATTTATCTTAATTTCCATTTACAAATACTCCAAGAAATACATATTTTTGTAAAGTCACATCTGACTCTTGGTAAACTTCTTTTTAAATAGCAGTAACAACAGCAACGCTTTCAGGCTCTATTGCTCATTATGGTCCAGTTACTGTGCTAAATACTTTACATCTTGTCATCCTTATAAGAGATTTTAAGAACTTTTTTTTCAGGTAAGGGAATCGAGACTTCACGAGGGAACAATTTGTCCAAAGTCACATCTCCACAAGTGGAAGAGGTGAAATATAAGCTCAGGTATGCTCTACTCCAAAGCCACCTGTTTTATACAGGGAAGATACAACAGCTCATTGAATTAACAAGAAAAAAAAAATTAGCAGCACTCTGAGGCCTGGCGGCTGATCAGTACATCTCCCATTGCTGGTTGGTAGTGACTTGGCACCATCACCAAAATTGCTAAGGTGAACTTGGTTTCTGCTGCTGCCACCATATGTCCCTTTGGGATGAGTCCTCAGTAATCACTCTACTATCTCAGGCCTTAAATCAAGGCCTGGGTAGGAACATTCAGTTGGTCAATTCTTGGCCATATGGTCATGTCATGGGTATCAAAAGGAAGAATAGGGAAGATCTGCTACCTATTGCAGCAGTCCCTAACTGTCTTGGAGCCAGCATCATAGAAGATAATTTTTCCATATGTGGGGGTTGGGAGATGGTTTCAGAAGGAGTCAAATACATTACTTTTCCACCTTAGATTCTCATAAGGAGTAAGCAACCTAGATGCCTTGCATGCACAGGTTATAGTAGGCTCCATGCTCCTATGACAATCTAATGCTGCTGCTTATCTGACAGGAGGCAGAGCTCCAGCAGTGATGCCAGTGATGGGAAACAGTGGCTATAAATACAAAGGAAGCTTCCCTAGCTTGCCACTTACCTCCTGCTGTGTGGCCATTTCTAACAGGCCACAGACCAGTACTGGTTTGCAGTCCAGGGGAAGGGGATCTCAGCCCTACTGGACTGCAGTTCACTAGTATCCACAAAATTCTCATCCCATTACAGTATCAGTGGAAAGTTCAAAATCTCATCTAATTACCATTAATTCAAAAGTCCTAAATCTCATTATCTAAATAGGGTATTCAGAAGGTGGCTGTGTATAATTCATCCTCAGTCACATGCTGATTCATCTGTAGACCTAAGAAAATGAAGAACAAGTTATTTTCTCCCAATATTTCCCAAATGCAATAGCAGGACTGGCATGGAATAACATTTACAGATACTCCAGTTCACAAAGGAGGAAAATGGATGTTAGAAAAGAGCCATAAGCTCAAAGTAGTTTTGAAATCTAGGGACAGGCATCACACTCTTTTGAGTCTCAATGACTAGGACTGATCCTCTGTAGCTCTCAGCTCTACTTTCTACATTTATAGTTCTGACCTCTGAATTCTTATTTCTACTCTCTGAGTCGCCCTCTCTATTATAAGAAAGGTAGCATATGTTTGTAGCTGAGTAATTTGTTAATCTGCTTCATACCAGAGAAGGTCTGAATGTCTCTTCTCACATAATAATTTTTATCTCAAACCAAAAATTCTAGTATGTTTTTAATTGGCTTTGTAACATTTTATAGTAACCCAATTCCTGCTTTCATTTCCAAGTTAAAAAGAAATTTCTGTATATAGTACAAAGAGATGTTTTATGATCTATGCCCAATAATTGCAAAATCTAAAAGTTGTTGTGATTATTCTTGCGATGTCATGTCTATGACAGTTGTCACTCATGGTGTATTGTTTCCTCAAGTTCCTGATCATTACAATTGAATAAAGGTTTTTACTAATAATTTGAGGTCCAGGATGATAGTATCTTTTTTCTGAGAAGACTTTACTTTACTTCCATAGGTGTGAAAGATCTGAAACTAACTTAATCAAAGTTCAAGCCTTGAGGTCCCATACAAAGCCCCCTTACAAGGTCTGGCAATTAAGTTCATGAAATTCCCCAAGCACTTACATTGGCAGCACTGTCCACACAACTCATTAAGGTTTCATAACTTTGGTATATCAGTGTCTCATGGTTATATTCATATCAATGTGTGATACTGTCTTGCTGAGAGGTATTCATTACTATCATTGCATGATTTTGTGTGTTTTCATGAGAATGTTGGAGCTTGAATTAAAGCAATGAACAAACATTAAATTTCTTGTTAACCTTGCCAAGAGTGGATGTGAAATCAGGGACATGTTAGTCCAAATTTATGGAGATAATGCCATGAAGAAGTTGGTGGTGTACAAATAAATTAAGTGTTTTTCTGAGGGGAAAGTATCACTGATGAAGAGAGGTCAGTGTGGCCAGTAAAAAGCAGAACTTATGAATGCATTGCAAAAATTTTTCTAATTGTGTGTCAAAATTATTGGCTGATTATTAGAAGCATAGCAGACCAAGTAACACCTGTAGAGAAACAGGAAGATCTTAACTGAAACCTTGGCCAACAACTCATGACATCATAATGCACATCTCACAAAGCACTGTCTGCGAGGGAAGTTTTAACCAGAAAACAAATAACTATATTGGAATACCATCCCTACTCACCTTTTCTGGTCCCAATTAATTTTTTCTTTTCCTGAAGAAAAAGGAAATATTGAAAGGAAGACACTTTGATGACATTCAGGACATTAAGGGTCATGTAATGACAGCTCTGATGGCCATTCCATAAAAGAATTTAAAAATTGCTTTGAAGGTTGGACTAGGCATAGTTTTCCAAGGTGACTATAGTGATATTCAGCAATGTGGTATGTAGAACTTTTTTAGGACTTTTCACAATCTTAATTATCAGACTTCATATGATTGCTTTAACTTGAGGTCACCTGTTTTTGAGTATATTGACATTATGGTCCCCATATTATTAGTTGGGATGAGCAAGATTAAGACTTCCTAAATTGGAAAGGCTTCCTTACATCTCTATTTATAAAATGTCATTCTAAATAGACCATTTCTCTCAGAGCAAAAATTTCTCTATGCATTTTCACCTTCTTTTTGAATATTGGCTGTGCAACTTGTCACTATCATGTAAGATTTTTAAAACTTTTAAAAATATTTTAAAGAAAATATTGCATATATTCTTTTGGGTTGTCCTCAGTGTAAGGATTGTTTCAAATTACTCAGCATACAATTGCTGTGAGTAGAAGTTCCTGAGCAAACTGTTTATAGTGTCTGTTTCACATGTGTATAAACCCTTTGAGGGTCTAGGTCAGTGATTTTCAAGAGGTGTGCTGTGAGAGGATCCTACATGTGCTGCAAAAATTTTTAAAGACCATTAATTGAATTATTTTTGATAGATGTTCAAAGCACAGTCAGTATATTCTTTTTTTTTTTTGTACCCTTTTTTTATCAAAATAATTTAAGTTTTGCAGCAGATGTTTAACTATCGGTTTAAGTCTGCTGTGAGATAAAAAAGGTTCAAAAACACTATCCCAGGCTATTATTCCATGGGTACAGATCCAGCATTATGAAGGCCTGAGATTAGATCTCTATTCTCACATGGATTTAAAATTCTTCACCTGATTCCAGTACCTTCTCCTTACTAATTTAACTTTAAGTTTTCTTTCTATCTCTTACTTTTATTGTACATGTTAATTCCTCCACCTCATGTTTATAAGATAAAGTAGGTCTTTTTTTTTTCATTTAATTATTTTTAAATACTGCAGATGCAACATTTATGCATATAAACAAGGAGGTTTAACTCTTTCCTTTTTTGTTTCCTCTGTGACTATTTCTTGATAGAAGTTCTCTATATCAATCTATTCTGCCCAATATTGGTGGTACCCCCTGTCCTCACTTACACATAAATTTTTTATTTAAACTTCTCTTCCTATAACCACAATATATGATTTGTACATTTTACAAGCTGTACGTGGAGGGTATCATTTATGCTTATCATTGGCTAGTTTACGAAAGTATTTTCACCCTTCTCAACATTTAATGTTTAAAATTACCACACAAAATGGGAGGGAAATCAAATAAGTTATCCAATTTTGATAGCAAATTTGACATCATTGCTTCATAATTTATTAATAACACTTGTTGACATCTTTCTGATATGAGAATATCAGTGATATTGTCAAGATTTAAACTTAAACTGACTATTCATATCTCAATGGAAGAGCTGTTATGTTTTCCTATCATAGTCGGATTATCATACAAGTAGTTAATTTTACTAATATGTCAAAATCTTATCCACCAGATTATCTCTATGAAATCACAGCAACCTTCTATAGTTTGTTTGCATCCCCACAAAATTCATGTTGGTACCTAAACCGAAGTGTGATAGTATTAGGCAGTAGGGCATTGAGGAGGTAAATAAGCCATGAGATCAGAGCCCTGATGAATGGAATTAGTACCTTTACAAAAAAACTGGAGGTGACTAGGTAGGCCTTTTGTCCTTCTGTATTCTCCCAAGTGAGAACACAGCAACAAGGTGCCATATTGGAAGCAGAGAGCAGCCCTCACCAGACACTTAATCTGCCACTGCCTTGATCTTAGACTTCTGGTCTTTAGAACTGTGACAAAACAAGTTTCTGTTTTTTTGTAGATTAACCAGCCTCAAGTGTTTTTGTTATAGCCACACAAATGGACTAAGATACCACCCTGTGAATGTACAGGTAAACTTCCACACTTAATGAAAAGGCTTGTTCTAGTTTGCAAGATTACAAACACCTATCCAACTGAGGCCTATGTGGCAATAATGTTTCAGAGCAGGTAATAACACACATACCTTCCTGGTTTTCCTAAAAACTAAGTTTTCCCCTAAATAACAATCTTGAACAGCTCAGCTTTGACTATATCTAAGAAAGTCAAAGAATTTCAGAGCCATAAGATTACTTAAATATTCCAGGTAATGATGCCATGATGCCAGATTAGATCATTGGTAGAACAAATGACTACATTTCAGCACCAATTCTTTGACACCCATAGCAATTCCTGCTATTCAAATCAATTCTGATACTAATCAGGGTTACCAGAGATCCCACACATTTAGGGCTTAGTCTCACAAGACTGTCTCACTTGTGATGCTATCCATAAGTCTCCAGTAGTCCTACATTACTCATACTGCTGCCCATTCAGGGGTTTCCAGAACCCTCTCTCAGACTCACAGAACTCACTTAAAGCCCTATTCTTACAATTACAGTTTTCTAATGAAGGATACAACTTGAGGAACAGCCAAATGGAGACCTGGAAGGGTCTGAAGCACAAGAACTTCTGTGGAGTGCACCGCCCTCTTGGTACATCAACATGTTTACTAACCAGCAAGCTCTCTAAGCCTCACTGTTTTATGTCAGATTTCTTTTAATGATTGATTAAATCACTAGCCATGAGATTAAGCTTAACCTCCTCCCCTTATCAGAGGTCAAGGGATAAGGCTGAAATTTCCAACCCTCTAAAGAAGTATATTGCAACAACAAAATTAAGGAGTTGTATGCTGAGACACTAAGTGGGAATTATCTAGGGCTCACAGGAATCATCTCATTAGCACAAACTCAGATGTGGTTGTAAAGGGACAATTACGAATAACAAGAGATACTCCTACCACTCAGAAAGTTCCAGGGATTTTTGAGGCTGTGTGTCAGGAACTGAAGGAAAAGACCAGGCATATTTTTTATTATATCACAGATACTTAATAAAATTTTGTCACATGTCATAAGAATAGAGTCTTTGTTTCAGGGAAGAACAATTAGAATCACAAAGATAGGAAAGACATAAACATTCAATGTTAATATAGCATATGAAATGGGCCACATCAGCGTAGCAAAAGATAAATTATATAAGAGTAATTATCAAAAAGGAAAAACCATATTAGAAATATTTCACATACCATCTTGCTCATGGGCAAATAAATCCAAGTGATTGTTATCTTAACATATTAACAGATCTGGATTTGAAGTAGAACTCTCATTGGAATTATTCATCTCATCATGAATACTTAGTTTATACAGCCTTGAAGAAAAAGATTTAATTTTAAGATGGAATGAGTTTAGCTTCTCTAAATTTTTTTCTAGTAAGAACAGCTGTTCATATATATTTGCCTATTCCCCAAATTCCCTTTGCCAGTCCCCCAGAGAAATTGTCTTAGTGAATTCAGTAAGAATTATATTATTGAAAAACTCAGTGATCCTCATTTTATCATTTGCAAGTCACAGTTAGGCAATGTCAGTATTTTACTATCTGTGACCATATAATCCTACTCTATGTATAAAGCACGACAAGGAATAGTGAGATAAAGATCGTGTAGAGAGGTCAAATGGTCAGGGTCACCTTCCTGCACCTAACACTAATTTTATATGTGATTATGTGGTAAGCACTTAACCTCTAAGAACTTAATTTCTTCTTTTGTCAAGGTCCAGGATTTAATATTTTGTGATTACTACTGACTTCAAGCTAGAGCATAATAATCTGATATATATACACATATACATGTAACAATCACACAGATATTCTTCATACAAATTGGAAGTACTTTAGACCATAAGGAAGGATTGAACATATGGATCTTTGAAAGAGCCTTCAAAGAGGATATCCTACTTTCTCTTGATTAGCACAGAATCACATTAAAAGATACAACATAAAACATAACTTTGCTAATGGATCATATATCACCTCTCACCCTTCTGGCTTACTTTTGACTTTGTCCACCAGTATGACAATCATCTTTTTAGTATACTATTTCAGCTTTAGTCCCTGTTTTCTATACCAAAGTGCCTCTGATGTTGTGTCAGGGGAGTCATGTAGACATTTACTCAACTCAGGCTTGTGCAATGAAAGTGATGGAGAGTTAATGGCCCATGGAGCCATCCTGGGCACTGGGGAAAGGATCAGATGGACAACTCCTCCTTCCTTTCTTCCCCTAGGATCATTCTACACAATTCTCAGAGTGTTGCAGTGGGATTGTGTCTCAGTTGCCTTTCACAGAGATGGATCAACCATGCACACTAGTTTGCTCTTGTTTGCTCCACATTGCAGCCTCCTTGTGCCTCATGATCACTTTCTAAGAAAATCACCTGCCCACAAACTCAGGCTCTGTTTTTGATGAGGGACATACCCAAATCTAAGGAAATTACTAGTAGAAATAGTCTAGAATGCAGACCTTAAAGAAAAGATTGTGGAATTGGATTACATCAGATGCCATTTCTGATGGTAAACCAGGTGGTCATTAACCTTGGCTTTCAATAGCATTGCAATTACTAGTTTCTCACTAGTAATTAGGTAGATTAGGATCAATTGCAAGTGGAATTTAGCCCTAACTGATCTTGAACAACATAAAATATATGGTATTTATAGGTTGACTGTATTTAACTGTTCTAGAAACATTGTAAAAATAAAATAACAGGTTCTTATCTAATAATCATCAGCTTCAGACTTTCTGTGAAAGCCAGAGGTCTCCATGCTTTAAAATGTCTTTATCTCCTGCAGCTGCATGGAAGATTGGGCTATCAACAAGATTTTAGATTAATTATGAGGGTTGCAAAGCTAGTAAGGAAATTAAATGACTCAATGGGGTTCCTATATTCAAGAGCCAGAAGAAGAACACCTCATACCTGCATAGGAACATTAGGGACAGAGAGCCTGAGAATCTTGGATTCCTAAATTCTATTGAAACCTCCTGGGTTTCATTCATCCATGCATGAAATCCCTATGATTCCATGTCCCTTGAGGTAGGTTCTTCTCAAAACAAAGGTGCACAATTTCCTCAAGTCCAGTTTTATCTCTCATCACAACCACCAATTTAATAACTAAAGTCCGACCAAATAGAAAAATATAATCCCTATTCTGCAAGGAAATTTTAAAGAACCCTACAGTAATTGAAGAATTATTTCATCAAGGTCAAGGGAGTAGAACTTGAGATGGAATGGGGAATTGTAAAATGTAAGGATGATTCGCTAACAATTTATTTCTCTCCTTGGTCTCATCTTCAATACATTGTTTTTTAAAAAATGGAATTATCTAACATATTTTATTTTCTGGACACTTTTTTTTTTTTAATTTGTAAGAATGTTATGGGTAGCTTTTGACTGTCCACATGATCTGTCATGTTCTATTATACTTTCATTTTCCATAGCTTCAGTGAGTCCATATCTTTGCTCACTTGTAAAATTATTTTGTGTGACCATGGAAGAAGATATATTGATGAAAAATCTGAATAGGTATTGCCAGCTGCGCTTACAGAGGAGTTGAAGCAATCTATACCCACACGTGGTATACCTGTTTGTCCACACTCTGCCTAGTTAGGGTCTTGTCAGTCTTTATGCCTTTGTTCATATGATGGATAATAATATGAATAATCTTTAATTTGCAACTCTTTGGTTACTGGTCAAATTCAATAGTTTATCATGTGTTATCCATTTGTTTCACAGTTTGTGTCCTGTGTACAATTTTCCATCATGGCAGCCTGCTCATGTGGCTCTGAATTTAACTTCCCAGAAAACACATTGGAAACTGAATATACTATGATGATGATGATATGTCTTCTGGAAACCTGCATATACCAGCAGTCTATAGGAAATTAGGTAGTGATGTTGGAATAGCCTTGCTGTAGTAGTGATAAAAAGTTCAAGAAGCTCTAGGGGTAGGAATGTTATAATAGATAAATTGTGTGAGAAAAGAGAATCCACCGTCTGACTATGTTCCCTGAAAGGAGAGAACATACATACTATCACTAAGAAAATAAGGCACTTAAAGGTCACAGGATGACAGCATGTTGTGAATATTGCTGGTAGTTTTTCCTTGTAGACTAACATTGGCAATAAGAGGTCCTACTATGTACCTGGGCTCCCTAACATCATAAATGGCTGTGAAACAGTTAAGGTCAGGTGGTGGCACTTAACTCACAGAATCAAATCAAAGTGCACTTAACAAATGAATTGGGCAGAGAGGCCTAAAAAGCTACCAGGTTGCTTTGATCCTCATGGATCTGTGATGATGAGTAATGGTCTGTGGTGTTCCTAGGAGCAAACTAGATGGACAATAAAATACATTGTTTTAGATTTATTTTATTTATTTTTTAAAGTATAAAACCAGTGAACAAAAGACTAGAAACAGCTGGTTCAATGAAAAATTGTAAACTTTTATCAAATTTTTAGATCTAAGTCAAATCATGGATACCCAAATCCTATTCATTAAAAGTCGTCCTGAGGCCCCTCCAAATCATCCTTATAGGGACAAGCAGCCAGGCAGCCATGCATTGGGGGAAATGAGGAAACACAAACTTTTCTGTGGCTCTTGAAAGCAGAATGTGAGCTGATATTGGTAGAGGGACTTTAAATGCCATCATGACCCTTTGGTTAGAATAGGGTGTGTGGAGGAGAGGTGATAGAGTTCTGGCTCAATTCTGTTTCACTGTGAGTCCATTTACATACAGCAATGGTTTCCAAGACTTGGAGTTTCCAAAAATCCTGATACCCAGGTCATAACCCACATCATCAAGACTCTTCAACTAGTGTGGAGCCCAAAGATCAGTTTTCTTAAAATTCTCGTGATTATTTCTTTGGTCCCTGAGAACACAATGTCATGGATAACCTTTGCAGCTAAAAGAAGCCTCATACAGGTTCCTTGACCTCTAGAGAGGAGCCCTGATGGCAGAAAGGGCCAAGGGAGGCCTCTGACACTAGTTTCAGCTCCATGGTGGGAGGGAAATAAATACTTTGAATGCCACAGTGAGAGTTGTGTGCATCTTAGGGTAGAAGATAAACCACTTGAAGTCTCAGCGTCTGCAATATCAGTTCACTTAAACAAATGGTAAGTACTTTGAATGCTACAGTGAGAGTCATGTGTAACTTAGGGTAGAAAAAAAGCACTTGAAGTTTCAGAGTCTGCATTATTAGTGTTTTTAGGGATTAAATTGTTGAAGACATTCTGGAAAATCTCTTCTATAGTAAGGGACTGATTGTTACTCCTTACTACCTTCTTATTGCTGAGAAAGAGACACAAAACTTAGTGAGTATTTTTGGTTCTTTTAACCATTTTCTTGAAGTATACTATACAGAGAGGCCACACAGCATTAGTAAAAAACAGCTCCTTCTATCCTGCTTGGCTCTAGTAGGCACCAAGTACTTCGTCACAGGACAACAATTGACTCGGTGACCACAGCTCATCATCATGAATTGGGTATTTTCCCATACTCTGAGGCAGGACCTGCAGCCATCCATCATACAGTAGAACTAGCACCTTCATAATCAGACAAGAGAAGATATAGGAAAATAAGAAAGAAAGAAAAGCACAGAAACCAGAGGATGGTTTAGATTCCCAAGACACTTCTCTTTTTAAAATGATGCTTCTTGCTCAATTCACACTTATTCTTACACTTAAACATATTTATATGGTGGAAAAATCTCAGGTTTGTTTCAGAGATGGACCAGCTTATTATAGTATGCTTTCCAGGAACACCATTGCTACCACACATGTCCTACTTGGCTTAGACCTAAAGAAGAGAGAGAAAGGAAATTCTCCCAGTGATCAGAGCTGCAAGAGATGTACTTGGTCTTTTGATTTGAATGGAGAGAGCAATAACTGATATATACAAAACAGGAATGTATAAATTCTAGGCAATAATAAGTGTCTTGACTAGTTGATCATGGTATTGAAAGGAACAAAACTGAAAGATTAGAAACAAAAAAGTTTAGAAAAGTCATATGAATAGACTTATGGGAGTGTATCCAAAGCCCACTTTGTCTCACCACATCCTCTAGAAAGAATTTGAGAAGAGGAAGCACTCAACATCCCTGGGTGATTTGTCAATGACTACAATACTACAACAATGAGCCTGTGAACTAAGAAACCATGGAGGCAGGGAGGGAAGCTATGTGTGTGCCTCACAACCTGGGTGTCCTCTAGCCAATTTTGAACTTGCTAGAGTGACAGTGAATGACAAACAGAGACTGCTGCTGAATGACAACATCCCCAGTCTTTTTGGCACCTGGTACTGGTTTAATGAGACATAATTTTTCCATGGACTGGAGGGCAAGGAGGATAGTCTGGGAATGATTCAGGCACATAACATCTTCACCTCAGATCCTCAGGTGTTAGAGTCTCATAAGGAATGCACAACCTAGGTTCCTGGCATGCACAAGTGGGGTTCACGCTTCTATAAGAATCGAATCCTCACTTGCCCACTGCTCACTTCGTGCTGTGCAACCAGGTTTCTAACAGGTCCTGGACTGGCACCAGTCCACAGCCCAGGGCTTGGAGACTGCAGCCTTAGTGTGTTCACAAAATGACATTATCTCTTGGAGTAAAGATGCAGCCGCTTTATGGCTGGTTGATTATTATGGAACTCTACTACACCAAGAGAGCTTTGAATTACCCTTACAAAGTTGCCCCTAAAGTTCCCATTACATATGGAAAATAGGAAATTATAGATAAATGTACCTTTATTTACAAAAAATTCCTTACAATATTTACAAAGAAGTGGCCAACAGAATGTAGAGCATATTTTGTAAATAGTTTGTAAAACTATCTATGGTGACGTTATGGGTGACATTTGGGACACTTTATAGCAGTTATAGATAAGTGTCTGCCTTACCATCCACAGACTTAAAAAATGCCTCATTTACTAACCTACTATCCCTCACAACATTGCTTTAAATTAAAGAATCCATTATCAAAGGAGTGGATTACCAGTCATGATACAGTACCCACCGGGCCTACTATATACGACATCAGAAGAACAGTGGATTAGTTAAGAATAATGGGTCTGTTAAGAACAGTGAAATGGCCAGAGGCTTTATTGAGGGGCATTCTTAAGAAACAAACCCTGGGCTCTGGGTTTTTTGCTCCAGGATGGGCTATACAAGATGCCGATACACGATAGTGATGTCAATTGTTAAAAAATATGATTCTTGGAACCAAGAGATCAGTCATTTTTACCATCATTTTGCAGAACCTGTATTTCCCATTTCTGAACATGTAGACTCTGCCAAACTAGATCTTCCCAGGTCTCCAGGGAAATTGGTTCCACTAGGGCATGCCGTCTAGCTTTCAGGGGATGTAAAACTATGGTACCACCTGCTTCCTTTGAGCTCTTCAGACCAGTGGAGCTAAACTGTTAAGTGTGATTGCTACAGACATAAAGGGACCTGAAAGGGAGTGTAAGCAGCCCAAGAGGAAGCTTTGGGCATTCTAGGGCCAGTGATAAGTGAATATAGAGTATAGAATTGCAACTGAAGCAATTCTAACAACAAAAAATGTAAGACAAATAACAGCTCTGTCCCTCCGGAATTAAGATGTGGGTGGCTGTATTAGGTAAGCAACCCAAACCAGGTGAAAACTGAATGAAGGGCAGGGATGTCAGGTGGGGGAAGGGAGACACGACACACATAATTGACTATCTCAGGACCAGTTTCGGCTCCAGGAACTGCTGCTTCTTTCACAAACCTTAGCCTTTTGCAGAGATGGCAGCTAGCTACCACGGGAAGAATTGTGGGACTTTTGGCTTTATAAAGGGCAAGAGAACATCTGAGCTGCGTCAGTGATGGGGCTTTCCCTCTAGTCCTACTATGGAAAACAGCTTCATGCAGATGTAACTGGGCAGAGCCAAGTCCTCCCGCTCTGAAGCCAGAATGGGAAATACCCATGGAAACCCGTTCAATGCTAACATTTACAAATTCTGAAGGAATGTGGACGTTCAACCCTATAGTGACTCTTGACAGGAGAAGAAAAGAGGCTGTGAAAAGTATTCTCTCTGCTTTATAGCTTCTTAGAAGGTCCTGGTTAGCTTGAGGCTTTGTTGTCTGTACAGCATAACTACTTAGGTAACACACTCTTAGTTTTAAAATATATGTTTTATTATTATTCAGGTACCTTGAGATCAACAAATTAAGAGATAACTTCCATTGAAAAGATAATGTGTTACGGTTCCCAAGAGGAGGGGGTACTTCACACCGTGCACAGTCATGTAGGGAAGCAGCAAGGGTATGTGTATGTGTATGTGGGGCTTTATTGTTTGTACGTATGTTTGTTTGTTTTTGCAGGAAAGAATGGAGGAGGCAGGAGTAGCAGGCTAGGAAGCATTTGAATTATTTCAACATGCTCTTGGCTGTATGGGTTGACTCTAACAATCTAGTACTCAGCCTTGGGGCAATTAGGCCAGGGAATAATGATCTGAAATATCACAACCCCATATACTAAGAAGTTGGTGGTGGGTATGGATGCTGCATTAGTTTGTTTGCATATGAAAATCACACTCCCAGGTGTAATTCCAGCTGTCTCTGGCTACAGACCAACACTGGGAGGGGCAGTCCCTCCAGAGGCAGCAAGAGCCCAGATATTACAGTATAAGAAATACAAAAACAGAAAAAACTGCAGCTGATACACTCCTGCATTTGCTTTCCTTCTTTCTCCACTTCACTCTTTTTATTCCCTGAAATTGCTTTACAAATAAATGACCTTTCTGCAGACTCTAGTCTAAATTATTGCTTTCATAGAGAGGGTAACAAGAGAGAGAAGAGTGAGTGGTCAGAAAACCCAGACAAAGAAACAATCTTTCTAACTCGTTCTTTCACCTTTCTATTTCATTTCCACATCTCAGATTTTGACCCTGTGGATATTCAACAAATGCAATGGGCGTGACAATACCACACGCACATGGGATTTCTAAAGAGAAAAGATTTGTGATGGTAAAGATATTGTTATTAGGAGAAAAGTTGGCCTGGCCCTGATGATGATTTGAGACATAAAAGAGTTGTGGGCTTTGTTTGTTTGTTTTTACAGAGAATGGGCAGGAGGAGAAACTTCTTGATTATTGGTAAAGTTAAATTTAATCAAATAAAGGAGGGAGGGTGTGAGGCATGAAGGATGAAAAATTGCCTACTAGGTACAATGTGCCCTGTTCTGGTGAAAGATATGCTCAAAGCCCAGAATCCACCACTACACAATATATCTGTGTAACAAAATTGCACTTGTGTGCATGTGTGTGTGTGTGTGTGTGTGTGTGTATGAATGTATATATACACACAATACAACATATACAAGATGTCATATATATTAAGTATATACATACAGGGGTGTTCATAAAGTTTATTAGGAACCAAAGAAATTACTCAGGGAGTTGACTACTAGCGACCTCTTGGACATACATGAATGTTACCCTATTCTTGTGTCTACTTCCATAAGGCCCTGTGATGGCACTCCTACTATGGCAGGAGGAAAAACAGTCCCCATTGCATGCTGCCCAACTGCAGGAGTTTTGAAAATCACAGCCTTCAATCCTCCCAGAACACAGCTTGGTTTTCCTCTTCCAGGTAGACTTTATATTTTTCCAGGCAGACACTCCTGGTAGTTCGTTCATTCTTTCTTTCTTTCTCTCTCTCTCTCTCTCTCTCTCTCTCTCTCTCTCTCTTTCTTTCTTTCTTTCTTTCTTTTATTAAATCATAGCTGTGTACATTAATGTGATCATGGGGCACCATACACTGGTTTTATAGACCATTTGACACATTTTTCTCACACTGGTTAACATAGCCTTCCTGGCATTTTCTTAGTTGTTGTGTTAAGACATTTACATTCTACATTAACTAAGTTTCACATGTACCCTTGTAAGATGCACCGCAGGTGTAATCCCACCAATCACCCTCCCTCCATCTACCTCCCCCCTCCCTCACCTCCCACACCCCCTTCCCCATAACCCTAAGTTATAACTGGGTTATAGCTTTCATGTGAAAGCCATAAATTACTTTCATAGTAGGGCTGAGTACATTGGATACTTTTTCTTCCATTCTTGAGATATTTACTAAGAAGAATATGTTCCAGCTCCATCCATGTAAACATGAAAGAGGTAAAGTCTCTATCTTTCCTTAAGGCTGCATAGTATTCTATGGTGTACATATACCACAATTTATTAATCCATTTGTGGATCAATGGGCACTTGGGCTTTTACTTTATTTATTTTTTTCTTTTTTTACTTAAAAATGTACATTTTTTTTAATTGGTTCACATTGTATTTTTTTTTATTAAATCATAGCTGTGTACATTGATATGATCATGGGGCATCATACACTAGGTTCATAAACCATTTGACACATTTTCATCACACTGGTTGACATAGCCTTCCTGGCGTTATTTTTAGTTATTGTGCTAAGACATTTACATTCTACATTTACTAAGTTTCACATATATCCTTGTAAGATGCACTGCAGGTGCGATCCCATCTGTTCCCCTCCCTCTACCTACCTCCCCCCTCCCTTTCCCCCTTCCCCCTCTTCTTAGGTTGTAACTGGGTTATAGATTTCATGTGAAAGCCCAAAATTAGTTTCACAGACCGGTTGACACGTTTATATCACACTGGTTAACATAGCCTTCCTGGCAATTTCACAATTGTGTTGAGACATTTACATTCTACATTTTTTTATATAAAATTTTAGATCTTCTCTTCTAATAGGCTAAAAACAAAATACAAAATCAGGCACAGATTAGCCTTCTTGGATGACACAAAGTTTCTCAAGATTCCTGAGTTTGGATTCCCTTCAGCAGAGAAATATTATGTAATCCACTTATTAAAATGTCTAATTGGCACCATAAATACATTTTATTCCTCCATTTAATAAAGTAGATTTATGCCAGACACAGGGCTTACCTTTGACACAGGTGGTGCCCAGTTGCACTATTAGTAATACTAGTGGTTTCTTTAAAATATTGCATGGTTTAGTAATCTGAGCTTTGTTTTTCCCCTCTTATAACTTTATGTTCTTCAGAAGAAATGTCTAAAATTTAAATATTAAGTGGCTCTGGGGGAAATGCCTTCAGGGTGTGATGCCGCCACAGTCCACATGGGGGCGCTTTACATTCACTGTTCTCTAGCCTGGGTCCAGATACAGACCATGTCCTCAGAGGGTAGGTAGCAGGAATCTACCTTCCATCAACTGTGTAGTCCTGAGCAAAAACTAGATTCTATAACCCAATTTAGCAGAATCAGTGGGGAAAATGGTGTTGCTTTCATGAGAAGCTTCTGAAGACATTTCAGTAACATTAGTAAAATTGAAATTTACATGTTACATGTATGTTTAGGTCAAGAGACGGTGCCCACAGGACTCCCCGACAGTCCTTATGAGTCATCACTAATCTCAAACTCTTCTTAAATAATCCCTCCTATGGATTCATCTTCTGATGGCCATGCCAAAGAAATCTGTTCATCTTTCATAGTTTCTGTAAACTTCATATGTAAACTATGGAATCTGAAGCTAAAACCAGTCAACTCTGACACATTGTGCCGCCATATCCACCATGTTCCCAGCAGCTGGAACCCTATGCCTTCTGGGCTGGCAACCATTGCTGGAGTCATCAAGACAAATGATTCCATCACAACCCATGCTTTGATCAGTGAGTTTATTCACTCAGCCAAAAGTTATTAAGTGCTCTGATGTGCTATTCCTATGCTGGATGTGGAAGATGCAAAGACAACTAAAATTTCCCATATATATACCTCCGTGAGTTTACAATCTATTTAGGAGGGAAATGAATAAAAAGTAAACAGAGTGTGCTGAATGCAGGAATGAGGTAAAGAAACACAGAGATGGAACATCTAACCTGTCTGTGGTCACAGAAGACTTCAGACAGAGTCTAAACTGTGTCTAAAGACAAGTCAGAAGTAAACAGTCAAATGTGTATGGAGAGGGGGGTGGATGGGAAGGAAATGACTTGTAGCAAACCCTGGAAGTTCGGAGAAGGGGAAGGAGCCATAGGTCCATAGGTAGAACAGAGGGTGAGGTGGGGAATGTCAAGAGAGAAAGCAGATGAGGAAGATAATGCAGGGTCTTGTATCTAAAGTTAAACAATAAGGATTAATACTTGGATGACTGATGTGCCCAATTTGCATCTTCATATGGGTTGCAATGTAAAGCAAAGATAGACACATTGACAAGCGGTGTTTGATACTCCTTTCCTCTTCCTTTCCTTGAAACTCCTTTTCCTCTTCTCCTTTATAAACAGAATTTCTCTTCACTGGGAATAGCAATAATTCTAACTTAAAAACTACTTTTCTTGGCCTCTCTTTCCAGTAGGGATACTCCATGAACTGCAAGTAGAGTTTTGGGGTCAAGCTTCTGAAAAATCTTTTCAAAGGGGAACTGGTTGGATGGCATATTGTTTTTCCCTTATCATCCTCCTCCTTGCTGCTCCCTGGAATATGGATGAGATGGTTAGAGATGGTTATAGCAATAGTCCCCATCTTGCTATCATGAGGCAACCTTGAGGATGGAAGCCACATGCTTGGAATGACAGAGCAGACACAGAGTTAGTCCTGTTGTCCGTGGAGGTACCATAAAATCCCTAGAAGTCTCCTTAGCTCCAAATGTTTTTCTCAAATTCCAGACAGAATTTGAGGGAAAAAAAAAAAGACATCTTTATTTTGTTTAGGTTGCTGAGATTCATACTTTCTATCATAATCATAACTGATAAGGAAGGAAAGCAAAGCCAGCAGTAAAAAGATACATCCATAGTGTCTTCATGAAGGGTAGATCAGGTGCTGGCATTGGTACATAGCCTCCCAATGGGGTACTTCAAAGGCGACCATAGTGATATTCAGCAGTGAGGCATGTAGCACTTTTTCTACAAGGAATTCATGAATTTAATTGTCCAATTTTGTATTTTTAATAACTATTTCAATATATGTGTTTACTAATTTTATCATCTGTATCATTTCTAGTTCTATTGAGACTGAATTTCCTCCTGGCTATAAGTCATATTTTACTATTTCTTTCCACGTCTGGTAATTTTTTATTAGATGCTAGACATTATGATTTTTCCCTTTATTGGGAACCAGATCTTGTGGCATTCTTTTAAATAATGTTGGGCCTTGTTTGGGATACAGTAAAGTTGTTCATAAAGAATTTTGTCCACTTACATTTTGTTTTTAAGCTTTACTATGGCAGATCCAGAACAGCCTTTTAGCTAGGGGCTACTTGACTCTTCTACTGAGGTGCTATTCATTTTATAATTCGGTCCACTGCCATATCTCCTAAGAAGTCTGTCCACTCCAGTTGATGGGAATGCAACTCAGTTGGCCTCATGTGAGCTATGAAAAATTTTCTTGCTACTTCCTTCTGAAGGCTCTTTCCCCAACCCCAGTAGTTTCTTCATAAGTTGCAGATTAGTGCTCAGCCAAAGACTCCAAGGGACCCATCAGAAAATCTTTGGAGTGTTCTCTCTCTCTTCCGTTGCCTACTTTGCAGTGTTTTGTTTCATAAATTCTAGGTAACTTGACTTTTCTGAGCTATGAACTGAGCCAGGCTACTGAACTCTGGATTATGCTTCCTTGTGCTTTGGCCTCGAAACTTTCTTTAAGTTAACCATGGCACTGAAAGGATTCACCTAGTGTTTTTCCTTACTCTCAAGAAATCACTGTACCATGTTCTCTGTTCTCCAAATACCCTCAAACCCATCATTACATCTTTACAATGATCCACTTTCAAATATTAAGGTAGGAGAGTAAATCTTGTTCCTTTTGTCCCTACATTCCTCAAACATGCCAAATTTTAAATGGATATGAAAAAAGCAAAAGACCAGGAGTAACTAAGAAGCTCTTGAAGAAGAGTCAAGTGAGTAAAATTTCCCACTAGACATCAAGACTTACAATAAACAAATATTAAGACAGTCTGGTTTGGGTGAATGGATGGAAAACACACAAATTAAAAAACAAAAAAACAGACCTACACATATGGAAACGTGGCATATATTTGGGGGAAGGATGAATTATTTAATAGTGTTAGGATTTGTTTTCAATCTTTTTTTTAATTATAAATCATAGCTGTGTACATTAATATGATCATGGGGCACCATACACTTGGTTCATAGACCATTTGACACATTTTCATCACACTGGTTAACATAGCCTTCCTAGCATTTTTCCAGTTATTTTGCTAAGACATTTACATTCCACATTTGCCAAGTTTTACATATACCCTTGTAAGATGCACCACAGGTGTAATCCCATCCATCCCCCTCCCTCTACCCCCTCCCCCTCCCTCCCCACCCTTTCCCTTTTCCCCCTATTCTTAGGTTGTAACTGGGTAATAGCTTTCATGTGAAGGTCCTAAATTAGTTTCATAGTAGTGCTGAGTACATTGGGTACTTTTTCTTCCATTCTTGAGAGACTTTACTAAGAAGAAT